>PVHP010001490.1:27955-105855 GCA_004024765.1 Zapus hudsonius | reverse complement strand
GCAACATTGGGATCCTTGATCTATAACTTTTCTTCTCCAAGGTGCTAAAATAAACCTTAGAGATGATTTGGACCACCCCACTCAAAGGGGGTATTGGGAATTATTCAGTGCAGCGAGCTCCTCGACCAGTGAGAAAGAACAACCACCACTCGAAGATCCTTCCCAGATCACACTTTAATGGAGAGCCTTTGATTGAAGGGGGGGGCAGGAAGCGAAGGGGCAAAGCTAAGAAGCAGCTACTTTTATAGGAAAAAAGGACACGGATCATCCCATGATTGGCTGGCTCCTGCTTGCCACCCCCAGACGCCACGGGATTGGCTAGGATCAGGAGATCAAGCATGCACAAAAGCTTGTGACCTCCTTGCTCTAACAAAGTAGTCTTCCAAGCATTGCCTAATCCCAAATGCTGGGATTAAAGGCATGCGCCACCACACCAGGCTCTCTGTAGTGGGATTAAAGGCGTGCGCCACCACGCCCGGCTCCCTGCAATTCAGCCCAAATTTTCTCGCTGTACAGTATTCCTTCAAGGGGATTTATTACCATTCCATCCAGGCTGGGTCCCTTCACTTCACTGTAACTGCAAAGTCGCTGGTGACTTGGGTGGGAACTTCTCTTCTCGGATGATTCAGTAGCTCTGGCACAGCTATACTCTCTCCTGGAAATGCCATCATACCCTTGGCCTCTAGGCTCCACACTGCCCTCCAGCCCTCACAGCCCCCTTTCAGTCTCCTCACAGGTTCTTTCTTATCTCCCCATGTACACAAAGGGCAGTCTTCTGATCTCGGATCACAGCTTGTAGCTGTAAATGCCACCTGTTGACTGATGACTTCAGCTTTGGGCCCTCAGTCATCTGCTAGGCATATTAGATTTATCCAAACCTGGATTCAGCTTCCCCCCACACCAAAAAAAAAATCTGCTCCTCCTGTATTCTACTAAGTAAACAGGGTTTCTATCCTTTCAGAGACTCCAAAAAGCCTGCAATGACCCTTGGTTGATTGCAGGCCCCATATCCTATGTCAAAATTATCTGGAAATCCTGTTTGATGTGCCCTCAGAATGCGCCTAGAAGCTTACAAGTTCTCAAGCCACCGTGACCAGGATGACTATAGTAGCTCCAGAGTGACCTCCACATTCCTTCCCTCATCCCCTTGTTCTCTGTATCCTGCCAAGCAACCAGAGTTAGTCTGAGTGAAATCTGACTTTTATGATGAAGTCATCATAGAGTAGACTCACTCTGCTCTGACAGAGGTGGCAGGAATGGGACTTTACTGTCCACATTCCAAGGAGAGAAGGGCCACAGATTGCCCCTCACTGTCTGTCCTGAAGCCTCACTGTTTCATTGCCACCTCCCAGGCCTGCTCCATGCTCCAGCCTTAGCACCTGCTCTTTCTTCCATCATGAGCACTCTGCCTGCGCCTGCTCATTTCTTCTATTCCCTCAGGCCTTTCCAACTATCTCATGATCACCTTCCTTGGCCATACTGCTCACAGGTTCACACACACACACACACACACACACACACACACACACACACACACACACACACCAAGAACTCCAAGGACCTTTGTTCTGCCTTACTTTTCTCCTTATATGTATCATTATAAAGTATGCTGAATAGTTTGTGTATTATAAGTTTTTTCTGTCATAGGACATATAGGTTGATCAATTATGGTTCCTGCTATTTCACTAATGCCTAGACTACTTGAAATCTATTTGCTGGGGGGGCTGGAGAGATGGATTTATGGTTAAGGCACTTTCCTGCTAATCCTATCAACAAGGGTTTGATTCCCCAGCACCCACGTAAAGCCAGATGCACAAAGTAACTAATGCATCATCCATTGGCAGTAGCTGGAGACTACGGTGTGCCCATTCTCACAGTCTCTCTTCTATATCTTTCTTCTTGCAAATAAATAACTAAAAATGTTTTTTTGAAAAGAATGAAAGATAAACTTTTTTAAAAAATTATTTGCTGACTGATTGATGGATGAAAATATCACGGTCAAGTGTTCATTTGTCCTCAATGGATTACAACTCAGTGATGTGTTTTCCATTTAAATGAACTTCTATTAATTTTTCAAATAGTTTCCATATTATTGTGTTAGATTCTCCCTCCCTCTGATATATGAGAGCAGGTTCTATTTCTGTTTTCTCTTCCAAAGCAGTATATGTATATTCCCTATTTATTTAACCAATCATAAATGCCAGATCTCAGATCAACCGCAATCTTTGTTTATGTCCACAATGAGAACTGATTCTCACTCTATTCTTTCTCTTAACTTCTGTTTTGACACTTTAAGACACCCATCCTTGCTTGAGAAATTCACACCTTGTCAAAATCCAAACCTGGATTTTCTTGATGTGAAATAACTGATGCTCAGCCCAGAGAGGTACCCATTTCTTTCCCATCATGCGAAAACCCTTTTGCCAAGCTGCACACTGCACAGACCCATGGAGTGGTTATCTCTGACACGTGGCCCATGGGAGCTCAAGAGAAGCTCTGCTCTCCAGGTGTTCTTCCCATGCACCACCCTGTTCTGAGTCTTCACACCCATCCCTCTGGAACCTCCCTTACTTGTCTTGGCACAGGCTGCTGGCATCTCCTGGAATCTTGATTCTCTCAGATAGATCTTACAAGGTCTCTGCCTCCAAGTTGCGTATGCCCACAGAGCTGATAGCAATTTCAATGGTGTGATAAAGGTGGAGTTAATCTGTATCTATTGAATATCCAATGGCTATTAGTCTATCTAAAAATGATAGGTAAAAGTGCTCATGCAATGGACCAGAGCAGGTAGCTCACCACTGCTCACCATTCAGGATAACCTTTGCATATGTAGCAGCAGTAGGGAGGGGGGTCTCGGATTTCTCAATGTAGGGAGTAAACTGACTAACTTCCCTGGTTACTATGGCTCTAAAACTCATCTCAATGTTTAGGCCAGCACAGTGTCTCCCACAGGTAGTTTTCAACCAGTGGCTTAATGGTCCCAGAGTAGTTAGTAGACTAGGGAGATTCAGAACTCTCCAATGGGTGATTGCCTTGGGATCTCTAATTTCTTAGAATTTAGACTAAAATATGGAACTTAGACTTCCATCTAAGATGTTTCAGCCCCACCCAACCATTCATGATATCCTCCTGAATCTGGCCTGTAGCGAGGCAGGAACATAAGTTTTGTTTTGTTTTATTTTTGCCACTCCTGTAGATTGTGGGGTTGGTGTTCTGGAAAAATTGGGATTGAGAGATTGGGGTTTGGAGCCAGACTGCTGGGTCTGAATCTCATCTCCACCACTGAACTGCCTGTGTGCCACTGAGCCAAAGATACCTGAATTGTCTACAAGAAGGGATGAAAATAACAGCTTTACCTTGTGGGACTATTGCATTGGTTAGATAAGTGAACTCATGGGAAGTTTCTAGAATGGTATCCAGAAAGTACTTAATGAAAATGCCCTAGTACTATATACTCTTACCCATGGAGTATCTTTCTCCTAGGCCCAGCCTGAGCAAAACTGTCCCTGGGTGCCCACGGACTTTCTTTCCTCCAGACATTGGTTTTCGCTGCAGAACTTGGGAAAAGATCAATTCTCATCTAGCTCTCTTTCCTTTGCACCTGCTATTCTGAGTCACCAGCTTGAGCTATGAGTGCAGAGTAAGCAAGTGCCATTGCACAGCAGGCTCTTCTTAGCCAAATCCCCAGCCCAAACTGGAGAATTGAGAGAGAGCAACCTGTGACACTGAGTTCCCCTGGGCACGCTGTCAATTTGGATTAAAATGCTACCAACTTCACAGCTGAGTTGGCCTTGCTTCTGTGGCCAGGCAGACCCCTGACCTGGATCACTCAGCTAAGAACACTGAGGCCGAGAACAAATAATGAGCTGAATTAGAAGGCAGTCAAGGAGTGAATGATCAACCGGGCTGGCATTTAGCAACCCAAATGGAAATGCGCCAATTGTGTGTGTGTGTGTGTGTGTGTGTGTGTGTGTGTGTGTGTGTGTGTGTGTGTGTTTGTGTGTGTGTTGTGATTAATAAATCTCTTCTGTGTGCTTATCATCCAAGCCATAATCTCTTGTTTAAAACGTAATCTTTTAAGCTTTAATTTCATAGACTACGTGGAATTTAGTCATCCTTAATCAGACCTCTGTGGGATAGAGTCTCTTTCCTAGCCAGTGATTTTATTCTTTCTCCAATTCTCTTTTGTTGTTTGTTCGTATGTTGATTTTTCTGTTTTGAAAAAAAAAATTTCTAAGCAAGAGTGGAAGAAGAGTCTCACAATATTAAATGAATGGATCCCAGGCTTTCACTATTGTATGTTCGCTTGGAAGAAGATGATGAAACCCAGTTTGGATATGTTGTGCCCAAAATCACTCCCATGACAATGGGCTGCAGGAAATGTCAATTATAAGACCCAGGAGCCATTGAAGAGTTATGATCCATCTATGGTGAGCCACACACTTATAGACATCAGGACCCCTTCAGTGTCCCATTCCTCCAAAGAAGGCTTCAGCCAAGAGTAGAAACCATGTCTGTCCAAGGTACTGCTTGGGCAGCCTTGCAGTCATTTGAGAGCCTGTTTGAGTACTAGAAGAAATGAAAGGAATGAACACCTCCTGTAGAAGACACAAGTTCACCACTGCACCTGAGTTTGGTGGTACGAACACCTACTCTGGCTTTCCCCAACTCTGTGTCTAGTGAGTGCCTGCTTGTGAATGAAGCAGATGATACCCCTGCCTTCATGGATTTGCTGTACACATAGTGTGTAGATACAACACTGGGATTGCACACTGTGGCAGTTTGCTTTGCTGGAAAAAAAAAAAACATCTGACTAAAAGCAGCTTGTGAGAAGGAAGGGTTCATTTTGTTTTACAGTCTTGAGGGGAAGCTCCATGATGATAGGGGGAAAAGATGATATGAGCAGAGGTTGGACATCACCTCCTGACCAACATCAGGTGGACAACAGCAACAGGAGAGTGTGCCAAACACTGGCAAGGGGAAGCTGGCTATAACACCCATAAGCCTGCCCCCGACAATACAGCTCCTCCAGGTAGGCTCCATTTCCCAAATTGCCATCAGCTGGGGACCAAGCATTCAGAACACATAAGTTTATGGAGGACACCTAATTCAAGCCACCACACATACCAAGGAAATGGACATGGCCATACCCCCTAGAGCTCAGATCTGATTGGACAAAGTACAACATGAGCCCACCTTTATAGGCTCCTCTGGGTCCACTTCATCTGGACTCTGGAGAGTGATGGACTTGGAGAATCTGGGTAGCCATGGAATGATTCTGGTAGACTCCATGCCAAGCTGTGCCCAACCATTCCTGCTGGTGGCTATAGACAACCGGTCCCTAGAGCATCTCAGAAGTATAGTGACAGAAGTATCTAGAACTGTAGAGACAGGGAAATGTAACCAGTCCCTCTGCCAACCATCAGCCGGTGAGGATTGAAGCCAGCACCTTACAGCTGCAAGGCTGGACTCAATGTCAAGGTACATGGGACATACTTCAGGGCAGATTTGGGAACACAAATACTGGCGAAACCTCTGCTGTTGCAAACCATGGGTCCAGCCTTTTCCAGGAGACTTGGAGCTAAGGATTGTCTCTGGGGAATTCAGCCCACGGTCCTAATTTCAGGTCATCACCCACATGTCCACATACTTCCAGAGCCCACCATCAGGCCATTCCTTTGTCTTTCAGAGCATAAATTATAAAATAATAAACTATAATAAAACAAAGGACTTAGTAGAAAGAGCAGAGGTGTCCCAGCAGGGACTGGCCCACAGTTCAGACAAGGCTACCTGTTATATAACTCTGGGGGAATGAATAGATCAGGCAGCTCTGGGGGCTTTGGAACTTTTAGTTTTGATCTCCAACTTCCAAGCCAGATTCCCTGGGAGCTTAAAACTGCCCTCATCCTATTTTAAGTGATCTCACTTCAGTTTTCATTTGAGAGAGAGGGTTCCTTCCTCTCTTTTAATTGGCTTCTCTTCCTAGCATTCTCCACTGAGTGAGTACCTGCGATAAAAATGTGCAGGGCAGGGATACCAGCCTAATTTAAAACACATTTGTTACTAGTGGTGGGAAAAGTTGAGTGAGATAGTCATTAGTGGGGACCCACGTTCTGGCTGCCAGAGTGGGAAGGGCAAGGAGGCAGAGCAGAAAGGCAGGCTGCCTCATCCAGTTTCCACACAGACACCTGGGGCTGCCATGACAAAGTCTCACTTCTGGGTAGCTTAGAAATCAGAGATGTGTTTTCTCCTGCTTCTGAAGGGTAGAAGTCTGAGATCCAGATGCCACCAAGATCAGGCTGGGGAGATGGCTCAATGGATAGAGAGCTTTGTCATGTGCCCCTGAGTACCTGAGTTCTGAAGCCCAGAACCTACATAAAGCTGGATGTGTAGAACAAGGTCTGGATGCCCAGTGTACCTATGGCAAAAAGGGAGGCAGAGACCGGAGAATCCATTGCAAGCTCACAGGCTGGTTGGTCTTGTGAGTGGAGTGGTGAACAAGAAACCCTCTCTCAAACAAGGAGCAAGGCAAGGACCCACACCCTAAAGTTGTCTACTGACCTTCTCACAAATAATGCACAGCCACATTCACACATATGAACATGCACTCACACAGATGTCATCAGTACTGGTCTCATCCAGGCCTCCCTTGGCTGTCTTCCTGCTGGACATTTATGCCTTCCCTTCCCTTTGTGTCCTAGCCTAACCTTATAAGGATGTCAGTGAAATGATCTCGATTTACTGTACTTACCTCTTTCGAGGACCCAGTCTTCAAATACAGCCATATTCCGGCATTCACTGGAGTAGGAAAGACTTCAGCATAGGAATTATGAAGACATGCAGTTCAGTTCACAGCAACCATCTACCTACCCACTGGGAAGTCCAAATCAAGTATAGTTTTCATGGGCATGTTAACCATTAACAATACTCACTTGATGGAATAGATCAGTTAAAATGGTATGGCCTAAGTAGAAATTAGAACAGTACCAGAAATGGTTAATTCATAGAAAAGCTGAACTAATTCTTAAGACATAGCGCATTTATTCTACTGATCCTTGGGGACAAGACATGTGGTTCAGAAAGTGCTTGTGGTTATTACTTTTTACTGCTTGAAAGTGTAGTATAATTTAGATTCTCACAAACCCATAGTAAAACTATGGCTGGGTGAAGGCCAAGACCACCACCCAGCATTCACACATCTCCCTACCCCACCCCTACCTCCTCCCAGCATTGCTTCCCAGCACCCACACATCTCCTCACACCACCCCTACCTCCTCCCAGCATTGGTGCCCAGCACCCACACATCTTCCCATCCACTCCTACCTCCTCCCAGCATTGGTGCCCAGCACCCACTCATCTCACCCCACCCCTACCTGCTCCCAGCATTGGTGCCCAACACCCACACATCTCCTATCTACTTGTGGTGGCTTAACACATGGAAGCCAATCCTTCTTCCTATCAAAAATGTAGCCTGGTGACCTCTCCTGTTGTCACTGGGCTCATCAGAGGTGGAAGGGACTTTGCATGGCACCTAGTCTGGGCCATGAAAAGCAACATGTCTTTCTACTGACTCTCTCTGTGTGTCTCTCTGTCTCTTTGTCTCTCTATTTGTCCCTTTCTCTCTTCCCCTATCTCTCTAGTTCCCAGGTCATGGGTCTTAAGGCATATTCAGGCAAGCCCAGCTACCCTGAAACTACCAAATTAGATATATATTACAAGTATAGAGAGCAATTTTCAAGGCATCTCATACATTGCATTTCTCTGGCTCAGAAGCCAGACATGAGAATAAGCAGTAGACATCTGACTCCTGGCCCCAGTCCTCTAGCCAAGTAGAGCAGATACAAGCTGTCCCTGTGGATCTGTGGTTGTTTCGTGCCACCACATTTTAGGGAGGCACAAGGGGAGCATCAGTACAGTTAAAATCCAACCACTTTAGGGCAGGTTACTCAAAGCTTCTATGCCAGGAAGAGGGTGTGTCCCTCCATTTGGTACACTGAACAGCAGGTCCGTAGTAATGAGCTCAATAGCCTTGAACGGTACATGCTATGTTTGTGTTACTGAAAACTGCCAGAAGGAATTTTTGTTTGCTGGTTAATAACTCTTGATAGCCTTAAAAGAAAAACAAATCAGGTTATGGAATGGTAGTAAAGGTAGAAAGTTGTAAGTATGAATTAAATGAAGGCCAGAAAAACAAAGTCTTGGTGAAGAGGAAGGTTAATTGAGAAGGAAAAGGAAGATGACTTTAAGACCCACCGAAAGGGCCAAAGGACCTCTTCCCATCCCACGTCCGAAGGTCTTCCTTTGCATTCCCAGAACAAGACCATATTTTGCCTTGACCCACTCTCTCCCCAAGCCCCAGCATTAATGCAGCCCTTGCATCCCTACATCTGCCTAGCCGTAGATTGCAGTGCTCTGATCCTGCGTCTCCATCACACATCACGGTTACTGGGCAATAGATCGATTTATCAGGGCACCTTTCGGTAGGCTAGAAATAAGATGGATGCTTCTTGTTCCTTTGGGATAAGGTACATGATGATGGGAATGCCTGAGTTTTGGTGTGCTATCCGTCTTCTTGGGCGGGAGGAGTGGAAAGGGATCATAATTGCACTTGAGCAGCTCAAATGCAAAGCTCTTTCAAAATCAAGATGTTTGGCAGTGCTCTGCAGCAAGAAGCCTTATGTATGTCAGGGGATTCTGCATTGCCCAGAGGGTGGAGCTGAAAACAGCCTTACCAGCCTATCAGCAGTTGGGCATTAAAGCTTGGTGACAAAGCAAAGGTTCTTTGGGGAGGAGAGCAGACAACTGGAATATTCATACCAGCTGTCCTCAGAGGTCGCTAGGATACCAACTCATCACATTAATGGGGGGAACATCCAACACTCCACCTTCTGGGATAATCTCAGGTCTCTGTCCTGTGCTTGCTGAGCAGCGAGATGGAGACCTCATTTGTTTCTCTCCTGATAAGTGGGTCTTGGGCTTCTGTCCTAGGGTGCACAAACAGAAAGGAGAGGAAACATTTGTAGGGCTCAGAGAAGCTGTGGCTCTGGCCTCCTTTGGAGTTAGCCTTGCCAAAACATGGGAGAGAAAGATAAGGCTTCCTGGCTTTCTCCACATTTGCCCAGAGTAGATATTGGTGAGTCCCAGATAGCTTTTAAAGAGCCTACCTGCTTACTTTCTTGTAGTATAAACATGGCGCCACCTTGGAAAGCATTTCATAGTTGAGAAGTAAAACTTTGTGAACTGCTGGGTTCTTTCTGGAATGAAAAACGGGCTTTAAGATTTTTCTCTTCTCTCTCTTCAGTTAAAAGGCTCATTTTCTAGACCTGCACCAAGAGGCAAATGGCATAGTTTGGAGCAAACACAAAAGAAAACCCACCATACTTCCTGTCTTTAAGGACCCGTCTTGATTGACACCTTCCCCTCCTCCAGCAGCTACCAGGCGGGATGCTTGAGTGGGTTTCCAGAGGTTGACAAGGACTCACAAGCTTCATTTTCTCCTTGATTTCTTGCTTGCATGGTTTCCTTCTGCTGCCCCATCACAATACCCCTCTACCCTTAGACCTAACTTCCTCAGGCTGTGCAGAAGTTGGCTGCTTGGCTTGGGTTTGACTACAGACACTTTTCTCCCCCTAGGTAAAAAGCTCGATCCTGACACTTTTGATCAGAGCTTTGAGGTATGGTCCCCTCAGGAATAGTGTCTAATTCCCAAACATACTCAGTGAGGTATTCCTCACTGTAGTCTTCACATCCTTTGGCCAGAGCCCTAGTGCCTTGGTTTCCTGTTTGTCATGATTTGAATCTGATATGCCTCTCACCAGGCTTATGCTTTGAGCATGGGCTTCTCAGTGGCAGCACTGTTTTGAGAAGTTGAAGAAACTTGGGCTTAGCTGGTGGAATAGGTCACTGGGGGAAGGTCTTCAGGGGAGGGGCATAGTATCCATGGTCACTTCCTGTCTTACACTCGGGCATAAAGTGAACAGTTCTCCTCTGGCAAACTTTCCTACCACCATAATGCTTTGCACATGGAACCACGCATTGATCCCTCTAAAACTCTGAGCCAAAATAAATCCTTTTTCCTTCAAGTCACTTTTATCAAATAATTTGCCACTGCAGCACAGCAACAGTTGATAGACTTCTATGCCAGCACCTCACACATCTCAATGTGCCCATGGATCTTCGAAGAAACTGGTGACATGCAGGTTGCAATTCAGTAGGTCTGGGATAGGGCCTGAGGGTCTGGAAATGCTGCCACTGCCATAGCTCAAGCTACAGAGCAAGTCTGGAGGGCACCTCCATCCTCTCTCTCTCTCTCTCTTTCTCTCTCTCTCTCCTCTCTCTCTCTCTCTCTCTCTCTCTCTCTCTCTCTCTCTCTCTCTCTCTCTCTCTCTCTCTCTCTCTCTCTCTCCTGTCCCCAGAGTGACATACTCCACCTGTGGTCCTTTAAGGGATGCTTCTCTCAGCTGGTTTGTTTGTGAAAGATCATTATCACAAGGCATTAAAGACCAGGAACTCCAATGATCTGGATGCCAATATAGACATGTCACTTTCAGTACACCCACCCATAAAATTTCAAAATTATTTTGAGTTTCTTCTCTGGGCCAACATGAAGCAAGTTGCAGGGGTGTGATGGATTCCCAGAAACTGGCTCAGGGAGTTCTTGTCACTTGCTAAGATAAGGGCCCAGAGAGAGGACCTGATGAATGAGCAGGAAGAAAAGTACTCAAGCAATTAACTGCACCGCACTGCCCTCAAGAATCAAGGGCTCAGCAAGGAGGAGACCTGGAGTGAGGGTTTGAGAAGATAAGTCGAGGAGGCCAGACAATCCCACCAAGGAATGGGGGCAGGGAGGTGGGAAATGGTGGTGCGAACACATGAATTGTACATACAAAGTTTCTACTTATTAAAAAAATATATAATTAATTTAAAAATTTTTTAAAGGAGGCTAGAGCAGGCACACTCTCACTGTAGACAAAACACCTGACCAGTTTGAATTTATGAAGGAAAAAGGTTTATCTCTGACTTATAGTTTCAAGGACAATTTCATCATGGTGAGGAAAGCATGATAGGAACAGTTAGGTATCACATCTCTAAGTTAGGAGGTAGGAAGGAGCGGGGGAGAGAGCTAAGGGCAAAGGAAGGGCTAGGCTGTAACTACCCCCTCCAAGGTGTTCCCCCACTGACACACTTCCTCTAAAATGGAAGCCACCAGCCACACGTGGCCATTTAATAAAAGTTAAATTAAAAATTGAGTGCATCAGGCATACAAGTTATAGTTGGAGTGCTAATAACTGCATGCGGTTAATGGCTCTCATGCTAGACAGCACAACATAGACCCAATAGAGGTCACTTCCATATTCACAGAATGTTCTATTGAACAACTTCTATAACTTACCCACACACATTATCTTGGATTTCCGGTGGTGGTTGGAAAGTGGACCTAACTGGGTATGAATCAGACATCTGGGGGGGGAAAGGCAATTATGTGCCCTTAGGGAGAAAGATCACACATACATAACCTCCAGTGGACTGAGATACATGCTGAGAGGCACCAATACCTACTAGCCAGGCACATCCCTGTGACTCAGAAAGAAGACAGGGAACCAAAGATCAGGCTTTATTCTCCACAAATCCTCTTTTAATGAACTAGCCTGACAATTCCCTCCCCTGTTAGATGCTAGGGCACAGACCATCCGGAGAGAACCAAAGCCTCCAGAAAGCTTTTGAAATCTTATCTCCTACTACTTGCTTTACTGGGGCATCGCGATGCCTTTCTGTCCAGTCTCTTTTATCTGCTATTTAGGTTAGACCCTCTTGGTTTGATCTTTCCTACACCTCAAAAGGTCATTTTTCCAAAGTCATTCAGGGACTGATCCTCAGCAAAGGATGCTGAAACCAAGCATCCTGGAACCCAGGCCTAAAATGGCACATGAAATACCCACTTATCTGCTAAGGAGAGTCAGACACGTTGGCTAAGTGGAAACAAAGCGGTATATGTCAATCAGCTATTGCTGTGTAACAAAAATCCCCCAGATCTCAGTTGAACACAACAATAAGCATTTATTTTTTTCACATAATTTTCTTTTTGAACATCATGTTTAAGTGGCAGCAGCAATTTATGGGAAGGTCTTCTCAATGAGAACAGAAGTATAAAAAGGACAAGAAGCCTGCTTCTTAGTGCTGATGATCTAGCACACCTCTCATTCCAGTATCCAGAGTAAGCCATATCACACTGCCCAAATGAGCCACTGGATTCGGTATCATAAAAGAGTTGCAGAGATACCTGGAATATGAATCCAGTTCAGGCTAACGCATTGGAAAGAGAAAGTGCAGATAATCCATCGTAGCTCCCACTCATGAACTTCTGACTCACTGAATGAGTTCTGGAAACTCATTTATCTATTGCTATGTAGCAAGCTGTCACAAGATTTCGTGACTTAAAACAACCACCATTTGCTCATAATTTTCTAGGTTAGAAATGTTGAGCTCAGGACTGGAGAGATGGCTCAGCAGTTAAGGCACTTGCCTCCAGTGCCTAAGACCCCGGGTTCAAATCCCCAGGACTCACATAAGCCAGACCCACAAGGTGGTGGCCCTGGTTCTCTCTCTCTCTCTCTCTCTCTCTCTCTCTCTCTCTCTCTCTCTCTCTCTCTCTCTCTCTCTCTCTCTCTCCCTGCTTGAAAATGAATAAATAAAAATATTTTTTAAAATAAAGTTAAAAAAAGAAATGTTGAGCTCAACTCAGTGGGACAATAATACTTCTGGGCGAGGATGCTGCTGGCTGAGTTTCCTGAGTTTCTCAGGCAAGGACACTGTGCCTCACTTTCTCTGGTAGCATCACCCATGTTTGTCCACATTGTGTTAAAATGTCCTTAACATTAACAATGGGCACTTAAGGCTTCTTCAGACCAAGGCTTACAACCAGTATCCAACACTTCTGTTGTAGTCAATTTCACATTGCTGGGATGGACATCCAAGCCAGGCACAGTTTACAGGAGGAAGAGGTTTATTTCAAGCTTGAAGTTCCATCAAATATGGAGGAAGCTGGCTCCCATTCATAAATTCAAGCAGAGGTAAAAACTTCAGCAAGCAAAACACCAGTACCAGCACACACACACACACCAAAAAGAAGCCAACGCAAACCTGGCATCAAGCACAGAGACTTTAGAAGAGCTCAAATCTTCTCTGCATACCCTTGGGCTGGATCAGATCCATCCCCAAACACACCCTTGGGCTGGATCCCAGGGTCCACTCCCAGTGACACCTCCTGCAGCCAGGCAGCTGGAGACTCAAATTACAAGCTTTCATAAAGCATCTTAGTCTATGGGAGACGTACATTCAAACTGCCTCGCTGTGGCTCAAAGCAAGTTATCTTAAACTTGAAAGATGCAGAGAAGAGTCCAATGGTTTTGGGGAAGATGGTACAAGTTTCAAAGAATCTTGGGTTATTTTTGCAACCTAGTAGATGATGTCAAGATATATATATATATATATATATATGTGTGTGTGTGTGTGTGTGTATATATATTCAAGATATATATATATATATGTATATATGTTCCATGATTAGAAATAGTGATAGTAGCATTATTGTATGAACATGCTTAGTTTTTAAAAGTGCTTATAAGGCAATTTGGTGTGCATAATATATGTATTTAGCCTGACAAAAGCAGTGTTACTCCACTAGGGCATATGACCTCCCCCACTATGTAGGGTTTTGACTAGGTCTTCAGCACCAGGCATGCTTTCCCTCCTGTGGAGCAAGCCTCAGGCCCAGTTAGAGAGCAGTTGGTTTCCCCCACAATAGATGCACCACTATTGCCCCAGTTGGCTCACTTGGCCAGACTGGCCAGTCTTAAGACTTGCAAGGTCCACCGCTGTTCACCACTGTTGAGGACTTCCCTCTCCCATAGGGCCATAGCTTTTACCAGCTTTCTGTCTGCTGTTAACAGGGAGGAGGTTTCCAGCTCAGCTCCAGCTTGATTTCTCAGTGACCTGCAGCCCAAGCATATGTGGTCTTCATTATATGGTCTATTTCCCATCCAGAAGTTTAAATAAAGGCATCATAAGGAGCAGAAAATATTAAGTATAAGAAAAGTTCCGAGAAGGAATCTTTATCAATGACTCTCAGTGAAGAGGGTTATCTTTACATACCCTGCCTTACATGATAAAATAATACTGGGAATACCTTGACATTATATTTTTATCGAAGCCAGTAATTATTAATCCAATATCACACTAGAAATTCACTGGGAAAATCTGTATTATCTGAATTTCCTAAGAAAGGCCCTACATGCACACACACCCCTTGAACAGTACCACCTGTTAGTTCTTTTCTAAGAGATGGAGTTGCAGCTGTTGGGGACAGGTGCAACAATCACACCAAGTTTCTATAGTTTCATTCTTTATGGGATCCAAAGTGAGAACAGGCATATACTGTATCATTTATCCTTAGAGGGGTATATTTATTCAGGAACAGCTGGCCATGAGTAAAAGCAAGTAATAATTCCCCCCAAAATATTTTTTATGCAGTCCAAGATTTGTTTCATCCAACCAAGACTTTTAATGCAATAGTGTTCCTACTTTGAGCATATTAAATCTATTCCAAAATTCTTTTAGCTTGTCCCTTGCTCTACCTTTACTAAATTCTAGCTTTCTTCCTATTTATCTATTGGGATTTACCTTTCATTTTCTTTCAGTTTTACAGAGTTGACCATAACTTTGAATGATATATGTAAATTTGTTTTAGTAAAATTATTCTATTTAGTATTACTTGGGGGTTGGGGATTTTTTTGGTTGTGGGTTTGTTTGGTTGGTTTTCGGTTTTCGAGGTAGGGTCTCACTCTAGCCCAGGCTGACCTGGAATTCACTAAGTAGTCTCAGGGTGGCCTTGAACTCACTGTGATACTCCTACTTCTGCCTCGCGAGTGCTGGGATTAAAGGCATGTGCCATTACACCCAGCTTTTCTTGGTTTTATAAGGCAGTAATTTTCAACTTATGACAGTCACCAAGTCCAGTGAAAATACATCACAATTCAGAAAAACAAATGCATGCCTGTGTCCATAGCAAGACTTGAAGTTATGTTTAGATGGACATCAGTCCAGAGGAGGTGAACCATTGCTTCTCTGTTTTGGTTGAGAAAGCCAAGACTCGGGTCTGGAGACACCTTTCCAAAGTTCCAGGGACCCAGAGAAGAAGAGCAAGAAGATTCTTCATGTGACTTTTCCTGGTGCAAAAGCTGTGACCTCCTAAGGTACAGATAGGGGAAATCTGAAATCCCAGCTTTTTCTCAACAACAAAAAAAATCTACTTTGGGAGCTGGAGAGATGACTCAACCATTAAGTGCACTTCCTGTGCAAGAATAAGGGCCTGAGGGGAACTGACACCACCCCAGTTTGAATTCCAGAACCCCCATGAACAGCTGGGCATGGACACGCCTGCCAGTTACCCCAATTCTGCAAAGAGCAACAGAGACCAGGGAATTTCCCAGGCTTAAGAAAGGGGGATCAGAAAGAGCCTTGGATTCAAACAAGTAGAAGAGGAAGAGTGATAGAGCAGGACACCCAGTGTCCTACAGTGAAGGAGCAGGACACCCAGTGTCCTAGAGTGAAGGAACAGGACACCCAGTGTTCTGCTCTGACCACTGCAGGTGAACACCCAGGGTGCAACAAGGGCATGTACAAGTGCATATACCACATACAGAAATACACATCACATTACATACTTACATACAAGCAAAACCAAAACCAAACAAAGAAATGTTTTTATATTTGCTCATAGTAGGTAAGTCCAAAAATTGATTTTGAGTTGGACAGAAGCAAATCTGTCTTTAGGGTAACTGTGCAACTTATTTCAAAAGTGGGTAGTTCCTGGTCCCATCCTTTTGTGAGTTGAAGTGTTCTTGGAAAAACATAAGCTTAAGTAATTAACAATTCTTCCTAAATTGTATTCCTAAATGTCAGCATACTTTGTATACCAAGACCTGGAATTTTTATGAAAAATTACTCTGGCAGTCTTACTACATCTCATGAGAATTTTGTCCACCAAACGCCAAAAATAGGAATGAGAAAGATAGGAAGAAAATTAGTTTTCACAACCTAGGTGTCCAGATCCTACTGAGAAAGCATTGAGTATTTCAATTACTAACAAATGCCTGTTTGATTAAAACACCCCCTCTCAGTAGAAAAGGGTGAAAGATGTATACAATCTGAAGAGAAACCAGAATATGTCTTTCATTCAGTATAACTGTGGGCTGGCATACAGACCCAGTTGAAGCTACAGAAAGATTGCATACAAGGACATGGGTGTAACAAGAACAGGATCCCCTCCACTTCTATCAAGGACAATTCTTCCCCATGTTTATATGAACTGGTAGGAAATGCCTGACCTATTGGAGACTGACCAAGGGTTCTTTTTATCAAACTTCAGAATATTAAACTATCTAGTCTCGTAAGCCAGGCCAGTGAGCAGGCACTTAGGAAAGATCTAGAAAAATGAAAGCCACACATTTGGGGGTCCATTCTATTCAAGGATGTGTTTACCTCCTGGATGCACTTTCTGCCCGTGTCTTCCAAGACTTGGTACATTTTGTCACATGAGAGCCTTTTCCACTCAACACTTCCTCCCCATTTTAACATGTCTAAGAGTTGTTATTCTATTCTTCCTTGATTCTCCTTCTTCTGAATTTTCCCACTATCATTTTACCTCCTCCATATAGGATTTGAGATTTTGTCAATAAGAGAAATATCCTTCCAATGGCTTCATCATCCATTAGTGTAATGCAGCTCTTGTCCATTTTAAGAATTCTAAGTCTGCTTATACCTTCTATAAACGTAAAGATGGACAGACTCAAGCGTTTACTTGTAGCATGGGCTAAGGGTACAGAAAAGGGCACAGATTTAAAATCAGCAAATATTCTAGGAATCAAGGGAGATGATAAAAATAAATGAATAATTAACATGGGACGAAGAAGAGAAAGACATGTGGGACCAACTGTATTTTAATTGACCCACTACATTAGCTAGTGGAGGAGGGAACTTTATGGTGTTTTCCCTTGATGAATGTTTAC
This sequence comes from Zapus hudsonius, assembly GCA_004024765.1. NCBI lineage: Eukaryota > Metazoa > Chordata > Mammalia > Rodentia > Dipodidae > Zapus > Zapus hudsonius. Next base: position 88,789 of record PVHP010001490.1, on the reverse strand, counting down.
TGAGTGATTGTGAAATATTCGCCGAGCAAGTGTAAATACTGGGTAGGGACAGGTGACAAGGATGTCATGCGGACACATGTGTCAGCTATGCCAGTAGTAGAAAATCTGAAGTAACTTTAAAGACGATTTTAATCAGCTGCCAATTAAAAGAAAGTGGGGACGTGAAAGTGCTCATGTCACTGATGAAAGAACATCCCAATGACGTCACCAAGAATGCATGAATAGTAGCCACGCCCTCTTCCCCCATGGGCTCAGTATCAACTGTATATGCAATTGTGAGAACCTCAAAAATCACTTGAAAGATGACCCCAGGTGGACACAAGGTACGCTGGAGGAGGTAAGAAATTCCATTACACTTAGACCCAAACTCCATCCTCTTTGCCAGGAACAGCAGGCTGAAATTGGCAGAAAACCTCCAACTCTCGTTTTCTCCCTCAAAAGGAAAAGAAAAAGGTAGAACAGCCAGTGTTGACTGTGTTTGATGGAAACCTCCCAAAGATGTAGTTTCTGAGAGGGGGCGGAAAGATTTTAAGAGCCATGGTGGAGGAGAATATCCAGAGACATGCCCCCCCTCATTAACAACATACAAAGAGGGGTGGGACCGGGTTGACTCCTAGGCTATCCATAACCCTCTACCCCATGGACTGATCCAGACTGCCCACAGAGGAGAATATCCAGCTGATTGGGGACAGGGAAGAGGGAAATCAGGGAATTGGGGAACCAACACATTATTTGCTCATTCAGTGTATGTAAATATGGATAATAAAGATATATTTTATATTAAAAAAAGATGTGGTTTCTGTCTTGTCTGATAATGAGCCCTGGAGGGAAAAGATGACCACAGAAAGGTCTGGCTAACCGTGCACTTGCCACAGTGCCGAGGGAGGAGTGAGTAGAAAGACACGAGGTTTCTTGAGCAGGGAGCTCAAGTTTAGAGGAGACATGCCAAGAGGATCCTAATCAAACACTCCAAAGTCAAAGCAGAGACTGGGTGTGTGGCTCAGCAGAAGAATAGCATGTGCAAGGCCCTTGGTTTGAATCCCAGGACTGCAAAAAAAATTCAAAAGAGAATCTTGAAAGCAATAAGAGGTGACTCATGGAATGCATGGGAGAGTCTATTAGATTAGGGATGGATTCTTATTTCTCGGCAGAAATCTTGTAGGTCAGAAAGAAGTTAGATAATATATTCAAAGGGCTACAAGAAAATAGCCACGAATACTGTGCAACAAAATGTCCTTCAAAAATGAAAAAGTCACCCACTTTGGCTCAGGTAGCTTTGCGAGGAGGGAGTGGAAAGATTGCAAGAGCCTTGGGGTGGGGGAGTACAGAAACATTGTCCCCCCCCCCCAAAAAAAATGCCTGATGCTCGCACAACTCATAGCCCTATACCCTGGAGCATTCCGGCAATCCCTCTGAGAAGGGCCCTCAGTGAAATGGGGGCAGGGAGGAGGGAAACAGTGGTGCCAACACAAGATTTGTACAGAGGTTCTACTTATTAATCAATAAGTAAAACTGAAAAAGTCAAGACTTTTCCAGATAAGGCAGAGAGTTTGTCACCACTAGATTATCCCTACAATCAACACTAAAGGGGAGTCCCCTCAAGTTGAGCCAGATATGTGGACAGAAGCACCGAACACTGCAAAATTATGACGCTCTATGGTAAAGATAGCTACACAAAAAAATGTGTAGTCCTGTCTTATTCTTTTAAAAATCATTTATTCATTCATTCATTTTTGTGTGTGTGTATGTGTGTAGGTGCCAGGACCTCTTTCTGCTGAAAACTACCACCAGACACTAGGACTGTTTTTTGCATCCAGCTTACATGGCTGGTATTTGTATTGAACCTTGAACAGCAGGCTTTGCAAGCAGGCACCTTTAACTATTGAGCCATCTCCCCAGCCGCCTAGTATTGTAGTATTGTAATGTTGGTTGTTGTAGAAGAGACTCTTGGAAACCCCTTGATTTAGACTCACAGAGGTTCTGTTCTGTGTGGTGAAGTTAACCAACTGAGGCTGATGGAGACAGTCAGAGGTGAAGCATTAGACTAAGATAGAAAACATTAAGACAGCTGGTGACTTGGAATATTATGCTTCAATAATAATAATATTGATAGCAGTAAGTTTTGTGATAAGCAGAAGCCAGCCAAATACTCCTGATATCTGTCTGTATTTGATTTTAATTATCAAAATGGCTTGAGAACTGGTGGGGGAAAAATTCCATAATCCTTGAGTTCTCTGCCACTTATAGAGGCATGGTTCACTCTGGCTTTATTTGCAAAGAATGCCTCATGGTGAAAATACACGTTAGGAAGGAAACCAATTGAAAAAGTACAGTCCATATTCTAGCTGTAAGTTAGAATTCCAAACATCTGCAAGTTGTATTCTGAAAGGGGGTCTTATTTACAGCTAAATGACTATCATCCTTTTGCATGTGACTCACAATATATGTCCTCATGGTCTTCTTTAGTGTCGTTTTATACCTAGGAAATAAACCAATTTCCACTATGGCTGAACGATTGTAAAACTGTCTAAGCAGGCTTCAATGGGAAAGGGCTGAGTTTGTCCATAGGGTTATCTAAAGAGTCATGCCCCAAGGGGGAAAAATACCCTTTAGCCAGAACAGTTTGAAGGGAAGAGTCACTACAGAAGCTCTGAAACTAACTTTATGGAGGTTCCATGCTGGTCCTCAAACTGCGGACCAACCTGTTAGCTTCTGAGGAATGAAACCGATTACATGAATACCCACCTTCGTTATGTACAATGTAATCAGTATAACAGTGTCAGTCCGTGTGTGGAATCATGGTATCAATGATTTCATTATGAAAATACTGTAGAATGAAGAGACAACATGTTACGTTGTTTACAAAGTCACCGTCAGCCATCATGAAATACCCAAAATAAAATCTAAACATATCAGCCTTTTCTTATTGTTTTTAAATTTGTAGAGTAATAATGCCTCCCTCTTTTGTGTTTTAGTGATCAGAAAAAGCAGTGAAAATAAACATTGGAAATGTCATTCTGGTTGACGTGGTGTTCATAGGATTGGTGCAGAGAGAATGTTAGATGATGAAGAATATTTTTATTTTATTATTCATTTGTGTGCAGAGAAAGAGACAGAGACAATAGGCACACCAGGCCCTCCCACTGAAGACAGAACTCCAGGTGCATGCACCGCTCCACATGTGTATTGGGGAATCAAGCCCAGGCCATCAGGCTTTGCAAGCAAGGGCTTTAATGACTGAGCCATACCCCCAGCCCAAAGAATTTTTAAAAACATTTTTCAGGCTGGATGTGGTGGCACGCACCTTCAATCCCATCACTAAAAGACAGAGGTAGGAGGATCACCATGAGTTCAAGGCCAGCCTGGGACTACAGAATGAGTTCCAGGTCAGCCTGGGCTAAAGTGAGACCCTACCTCAAAATAACCAAATAAAACAATCTTGCAGTCATCTTTAACTCAGTTGTGAATAATAAACTTCTCCATGGACAATATAGAGTCTTCCTGGCTGCATATTTTTCTCATAATTCAGATTGCAGTCAGTATTCATTGGGATACACACAAGTCCCAAGCATCTGTGAATTGAGGTATGGGTGCAGAGATGTGTCACATGACCACCACCAGAATCCAGGCGTAAGCTTCCCTGGGGGCCACTGAGAAATGATACGTCTGTTAAATCCTGAGCTCCAAACATGGGAGAATCTGGAAAATGCTGTGACAGATGAAATAAGTCACATGAAAAAGGACAGGTACTGAGACGTGGTACCCAGAGCACTCAGAGTCAGGGACAGGAAGGAGCGGACATGGTGGCCGCAGGAGATGGAGCAAGTGCATAATGAGAAATGTTTTTAAATTGGGACAGAGTTTCTATTCGGGAAGATGAAGTGATAGGAACAATCCCAGTAGCAGAGGTTTCGATAAGAAGTTACCCCAAAAAGTACAGTAGGAACACACTTAATATATTTACTGCCAATAAATGCACACCTGAGAATGGCTCAAAGTCATATATTTTGATATTTTTAAAGATAATATATTTTTGACCCTGTTGCATGTATATACTGAATTTTGGAACATATATGCTCCTCATTACCCTCTTTTTCCCCATTCCACTTCCTTGGAATGCCTTCTTCCCACCGTTTAGCAGTGGCTACAACCACTGAAGAGAATCATGAACTACTCTCATAGCTCCTCAGCAAGGTCTCTACATGGCCTGGCAAGCCCTTCCCCAGCCACGTGGGAATGAATGCTGACTGTCAGTCCTGTGCAGTTTCTGTGACTTCAAGCTACGTCCAGATGACAGCGTTCTCAGCACTCCTCGGCTCTCGTCTGCTCTCTGCTCCCTCATCCACAATGTTCCCTGAGCCTTTGAAGGAAGGATCTAGATGTCCCATGTAGGACCAAGCACACAACAGTCAGCTCTTAGCCACTGTGTTAACCACCACCCACTGTGGGAGGGCAAGATTTTCTTATCAAGGCTGAGAGCTGCATTAAAGCCATGCTGATTTGTGGGTATAAACCTAAATATTAGAAGACAGTTTGACAACACACCTGTTTACCAAAGCAATAGTAGGAACCCCTCAGGACTATGACCTTCCCAGCTATGGGCTTTTGAGCTAGTTAACAGTGCCAGGCATGAATTCCCTTTGGTGGGGCAGGCCTCAAATCCAATTAGAAAGGGTTGGTTATACCCATAACAGCCATGCCTCTATGACATCAGTGCACTCAGCTTGCCTGGCAGCTCAATGTTATACACAGAAGGTCCTCCACCCAGTGAAATCATTCATGACTTTGCTCCATCAGCAGCCTACAGAGTACTCCCCAGCCCTATGAAAGCTAGATTTAAATATATATATATATGAGCTCCTAACTCTGGCAAATTGTATCTCCCTCTTCCATTCTCAGCTGTGGGACCGATTTTAAGTTCCCAATTCCTTCTCTGGAAAGTGAAGGTTGCCACATGCACCTGCACAGGATTGCTGTCACAGTTAGACATTGTGGCAGGTCCCTGAAGAGTCCTCATACCCTACTACGGCTTTAAGTACAGTGGGGCCTCATTTGGTCTTAGGACGATGGAACGTTTTTATTTCAGGTACTCCCATGATTCTGAGCATTAGCCAGCTTGGACCTTGGGGAGCTCAGCAGAACTTGGTCCCTGGCACACGACGTTGTCACAGGGGGGCAGAGATGGCACTTTTCCATTGCCTCTATCACAAATTACCACAGCCTTAGTATCTCCAGGTACTCGAAGTTGATTCTTTGTCAGTTCTAGCAGTTAAAAGTAGGAACTCAAGGTGTTAGAAAGCCTGTGTTTCTTCTGAAAGCTCGTGGGTGAGGGAGGACCTGTCTTCTCAACTTGCTCAGCACCCTAGCTTGGTCCACCATCTCCCTGTGTCTTCACCTGGTCTTCCTGTGGAGATCTCATTTTGTTATATAAAGACACTCATCTTTTTAATTGGGGCCCATCCTAATGACCTCATTTTAATTTCATCATTTCTTTCAAGACCTAGTCTCCAGATACAGTGACACTGACACAGAGTGTTAAGACCACAGACTTAGAGGTTTGAGGTGACACAACCCAGCCAATTGCAAGCAGTTATCTTAAAAGATCTACATGCAAATTAAATTACTTAAAACTTGAAAGGAAATGTCATTAGAGTGGTGCCTGGCATTCATATATATTCAATAAATGCTGCTTCTCTTACTGCTATTGTTTTTAAAGGAAATTGTCCCATACGCCCTTGCATCCTTTTCTATTCTGTATCTGATACAAAAGAGTTCATGTGTTTATAAGGGAGGAAAAAAGCTTCCTGTGTCTTCCACTTCCTTTCAAGTTTCTCCTCGACACTTATTTTTATAGCCTTGACCATTCCTCAGTCCTGAGGCACAGGCAGTCAAAGGGGAACCATTTTAGTCTCCGCTCCATCATGGTGTTTATGTGCTATTTAAAGGGAGACGGCCTGTCTCTTTGAATTTCTGATTATCAAGGCATTCCCCAGTCAACATTTTCAGTTCAGCAATCCTGGCTTTGATTTCCACAGACCCCCTTTTGATATGGTTCACTCACTTCCTCTAACTCCCGAGAGCCAGAGTTATATCGTTCATAGAAAAACCAAGAAAGAGTCTTATTTATACATTTCAATTGCCCAACTGGTCCCTGAAATTCTGCTAGGAAGAATCTAGTCTTCTTAAGGGCAAACAACAGGCTTTAAAATGCATAGATCTAAAGCACCCTGATGGTGTCCATCAAAAGACGTCTTCCATGATGGTTATAGCAGTTTGTCACAAGTTCAAATACCCATTAACAGGTAAACGGGTGAATAGGTGAAATACTACTCAACAATAAAAGGGAACAAATCGTTGATACAAACAGAGGTTGAAGCTCAAAAGCACACTGAGTGAGGGCTGGAGAGATGGCTCAGTGGATAAAGCACTTGCCATGAAAGGCTGAGGAGCTGAGTTCTAATCCTCAGCACCTACATGAAGCTGAAGGCTGTGGTGTAAGCATCTGTAATCAATGTGCCTATGGCAATAAGGGAGGCAGAGACAGGAGAATCCCCCAGAAGCTCCAAGAGCCAAGGTAACCTGATGTCCATCCACACCAGTGTCCAGTGAGAGACCTTGTTTCTGATAAAGTGGAAGGCAAGGACTGACACCTGAAGTTGTTCTCTGACCACCAACATGTTACCCGGCATGCACACATCGTACACGTACGCCATGTATACATATGTGTATATACAGGGATTTGAAGATGCAGACACAAAAGTATTCATACTGTATGATTCCACATGCATGAGGTCCTTGAACAATAAGACTAATCCATGCTGATAGCAATCAGGTCCATGGTTGGATGGGCATAGGTGAGGTTCATAACTAGAAATTATGGATGGGGGACATCTTTCAAGATGAAAGAGATGCTCTCTGTCATGTCAGGGGTCATATACAAAATTTTCATAACTCATTAAATATTGTGCATTTTATGTGGGCACACATTATTGCCTCTAAATTAAACTTCATTTTTTTATTTAAAAGCCAATAAACAAGTAGTAAAACAGCATTCAATTAAGATAGAAGAACTTGTCTAGTCAAGTTCACAGGGTGTGTGACTAGAAAAACAAAGACATTTGACTCTTCCTATTGGTAATGAGTTCTCTGTCTCCAGACACAGCCTACATATAATCCACTGATGTCTGTAAAATGTCCCACTTTTAATCAAAAGATCTCTCCCTTCCTCTGAGGAACTGCACTGTTATTTCTCACAAGGGACATTTACCTCCCGGGAATAGCCATCATTACCCAGAGTCAAGGAAGGCATACCAGGAGTGACCTAGAAGTCTTCACAGATTTCTGGTGGATGGAGAAAAGATGTAACTGCATTGATCTAGAGCCTCAGGAAAACAGCTTCACCATGTCTAGGAACTATTCTAGAAGTCATCTTTCTGTGCTTTATCTAAATTCTTGGATCATAGACTCATTGAGCAGATTTAAACCATTCTCATTATAGACCACAACGTTTGGGTTGACTAGTTATACCAGGACCTAATAATTGTAGTCTAATTAATTACCCCAAGTGCAACCTCTCTTGCAACCACTCGCACATCACAGCCCTGCTGATTTTGTACTCACATCTCTAAGAGTGTTCTGGAATCAGGTCTCCCAGCTCTTCTTCAATGTTTTCTTACTGTAGCCAAGACTGTGCAGTGTCTCCAGGGAAACATGTCGGTCAGAAAAACTGTCAATACAAGTGGGGAGATAGGCAACAAAAGCCTTGAACCACTTGAACTTGACCTCTGAGAATGAACAGCTGGAAAAAATACATTCTACATGTTAGTTTCCCAACAACGGGGGAGGAGAAAAAGTGCTTTTCCAACTCCAGGGTAAATAACAATCCACGTAAGAAAGATATTTATATGTATTTATTTACTTGTTTTACATTTCATTGAGTGCTTCCAAAAATATTGTACAAGTCATTATACAACTCTGGTTCAGATCTGCAATTAACTAGCTGACTGTACAGGTCCCAGAAGGGGTTGTCGGAGGGAATCCTTAGGGCATTTCAGTAGACTCGTGTTCATCCTCAGAGACAGGGAAACAATATGTTTTCCAAGCTTTTTATAGACATGAACTCTTTGAAGTAAAACATTTAAAAAAGTATTACCTTACATTTAACACGCTTAAGATACATGGAGGCTGGATTCAAGTGGTAAGTACCTTAACCTGTCCTTCGATCCCTTTACCAGTAAAGCCTTTGGCTGGCATTACACTCTGCTCTGTTCCTGATTGGTCTTTCTAAACCCACATTCCACAATAATCCTGTGGGGTTCCCTTTCTGTTTTCTAATCCTGTTTCCCTAGCCATATTCGTTCATTCTTTTCATTATATCCACAATGAATTTGCGTCTCTACGATGGCACCTGCTATGAATGACCTTTGCTGTTGCCTGTCTTACCACTTGTATTGACAGTTTTTCAGGATGATAAGACCTAACTAACACGTTTCCCCTGGAGACACTGCACAATCTTGGCTACAGCAGGTTTACAATGAATGAGTGTTGTAGACATCATGGAGGATATAAGATACTGTTTCCCACAAACAAGAAGAGAAACAGCCAAGTGCTGGTTAATAAGATGTGGTGGGGAACACATGACAGGCAGGCTCATCACATTTTAGCCTGGAAGCAGATAGCAAACAGGAAGTGGAACTGAACTATAAAACCTCAAGGCCCCTCCCCAGTGACTCACTTCTTCCAGCTCCTAAAGGCTCCACAGTACACCCAAACAAGTCTTCAAGCACACGAGCCGATGGAGGACATCTTACATTTATGCCACAACATTCTGCCCCTGGCCCACATAGGCTCTTGGCCATTTCATGATGCAAAATGTATTCAATCCACCTTCAAAAATCTTCATAGTCTTCAATAATCTCCATACTGCTCAAAAGTCCAAAAGTTCTGCTGAGACTCAAGGCCAAGATCTAACATGGCTCAAGGTCCCTAGTATAAAATGAAATCCAGCTGGAAGGGTTGCTTGGGAAGTTCAGGTGCTTTTTACATTTGTGGTTTCTGTAGTATATGGCACCCTCCCTTGACCCTTCCCACAGCACTGTGTCACGGGGATGCCAGAAGAATTCAATTTACATGACTTCTGGCATCATCCCCGATGTCTAGCATTCTGTCTTGAATCTTCCAGCCCCATGGTGACTCAGATGACAGAGGCCAGGAACAATCTCCCGGGCCTCCTGGGAAGAAAAGCAAGTCTCCCAGATGGCAATCAGATAGCAGGCTCAGAGACCAAGCTAGATTGTGTTTTTGAAGATGTTTCACATAAGAGATTTCATTCATCTTAATATAAGTACATAAGCTTTCCTTATTTGGTTGGTTTTTTTAACAGTGCTGGTTCTTTGATGCCTAAGTTCTCAAGCATATAGGCATGAACTCTTAATGCTGAACTATGCCCTTAGCCCTTAAAAATAGATTTTTTTAATTCATGAACCCACCCATGCTGGCATTGGAATAACTCTATAGACCAAACCAGGACAGGCAAGATTTAAATTTCTGGTCCTCCAACCTCAGCCTCCCAAACTAGCTGGGATTGAAGGCTTACACAGCCAGACCTGGCTTTAACATAAGTACATAATTTTTGGATTAACAAGTGTGTCACAGCATTGGACATGCAGGAAAAATTGCATTCCTAACACACTGTTTGACACTACAGTGAGTTATAGTCAAGTACTAGTAGTAATAATTTTACTGCTATTTAGTTCTGCACTTAGAGTCAACCCTTAGATTAAACACAGACTATTTAAAGATGGTATTGAACTAGAGTGTGAATGTCTTGGTGTAACAATGTGAAAGTCAAGTTATATATGAGAATAGTTTACAAGTAGAAAGTGAGAACTCAGGCTATAGCTCAGTTGGTAGAGTGCTTGCCCAGCACACACAAAGCCCTGGGTTCGGCCTCCCCCACGGCATCAAGTGGGCGTGAGAGCAAATGCTTGTAATCTCAGCATTTGGGAGGTTGAGGCAGAAAGCTCAGAAGTTCAGGATCATCCTCAGCCACATAGTGAATTTAAGGCCAGCCTTGAGACATGAGACTCCATCTATAAGTAAATCAGTAAGAAAATAGAAGCAGATGGTGGGGTGAGTAGGTAGCTGGAAGATATAGTTGTTCTACCTACCATGGGATCAAGGGATATTCCTGAAGGCTGATTGTGATGGTTAAATTCTATTGTCAACTTGATAAGATTAGGAATCTAGTAAGAGACACACCTCTTGGGTGTACCTGTGAGGTCATTTCCAAGAAGGGTTGACTGTGGAAGGAAGTTTTGAACCTGAAAGTGTGTGGCCCTTCTGCTGCTGAACTATATACAAAGAATATACAAACTATATACAAAGACGATCTAAGAAAACGCAGGGCTGTGATACTCACTGGTGCTCCATCCTTCACGAACCCTGGAACCCAGCCTTTGGATGTGGACTGAGCAGCTCTCCAGCAACCAACCCTCCAGGACTTCAGTACCAGGTTGGAACTGCAGAGCATCCAGCCTTCTGGACTGAGCAGCTACTTGGTTTTCTGACTCTCCAGTCTGCAGACAGCTATAGTTGAACTGCCAACCCGTATCCTGTAAACTAATCTAATAAATTACTTTATAATACACAGTCATTCTACTAACTCTGTTTCTGTAAAGAACCTTGACTAATACACCTGTGGTATGTGAAACAAAGGGGGAACTCTAATATATTTCAGCTATAATAAAAATAGCTATCAACTAATAGATGTATGAAAAAATAGTGAAGGGTATAAACTAACAAAGCCTTCAGTTTGCATAGTGGGATTCAATAGATTTCTAAAGAGGTTTGATCTAGAGTTTTTAAGATTTTTTCATTTGTCATCGTATAAACTAGAACCAAACAACCCCAAAATGATAATAGCTATGAGCATTATAGTTCTGAACCACAGAAGGGGTTAGTCAATGTACAGTTGTTTTTTCATTACAGAACCTTAAGTCCTGTTAAGTTTTTGAAATGTCAATTTAATTTTTTTATTGAGAATAAGATCCTTCAAATAGTCCCTAGGAAATAAATTTCAAATGTCCCAGGAAGGAGGAGAGGAAAAGAAGATGAAAGAAAGCAGAGACAAAAGCAATAGCTGGCTGTGCAGACACTGTGCTGGTCAGTGTTCTAACCTGTCACACCGCGACTTTCTGAACTGCCCTGGGAGGGGGATGCTATTATTCATCCCATTTTGCAGGTGAGAAAAATGTAATCTACAGACAGGAAATAATAGCCTTCCCAAGACTGGCCAACTAGTAACTGTTGCAGGTGAGATTTGCATAGCCCTTGGCGATTCTGGCTCTGGGTCCTTATTTTTCCCACTTGGGGATTCTGGCTCTGGGTCCTTATTTTTCCCACTTTGCGCCATACTACCTCAGTCCTACAGGCTCATTTTCCCAAATTCCCTCATCTTTCCCAACAGGAAGCCAATTGAAACCGAGACAGTAGGTAGGAGCAAACCTAAACTAGGAATAGAAAAGTCAGGGATCGTGACCTCTGGTGAACAAGACATGTTGGTGCAAGGAGATGTTTTACTCATATTTAGCTTGATTTTTTTTTCCAATCTTAATTGCTCATATCATTTTGACAATTGTATACACATATCTGATGTATTTTGATCACATTCCCCCCTATTGACTTCTTATATTCCCTTCCTACTACTACTGAAGCCTTTTTTCTTCCTCCTTTCTACTTCAGTGGCTTTTGTATGTGGATCTACTGTGTTGAATCAGTGGCAGACATGAGCATGGGTGAGGGGTTCTTTACCTGAGCATGGGTAACTTACGAGTCTATACCACTGAAGACAATGTCTCCCCTTCCATCAGCAACTGTTACCTGACAATAGCTCCGCATGGAGGGATGGGGTCTTTTCACCATTCATGACAAGCTCAATCTTGAACAAGTAACCACAGCTGCTTTGAGTTTAGGAATGCAGAATTCCACAGCACTCCACCCCATCTCTGGCTCTTACATCTCCACATCCTTGACTGGGATGCTCCCTGAGCCTCTGAGGAGGTGATCCAGGGCTTATATAAGTCTCTGCAGTGACTACCACCCACAGGAAAATGAAGCTTCTCTTACCACACTTAAAGGAAGCACTATGGACATAAACATAAATATTTAAAAGGAGTTTGACAACACGTCCATTTAGCAAAACAGTAGTAGATTCCTCCCGAAGCTCTATGACCTCCCCAGCCACAAGCTTTTGGCCAGGTCCAGAGTACCAAACATGAATTCACCCCAGTAGTGCTGGCCTCAAGTCCAATCAGAAAGCAGCTGGTTGACCCCATAAGAGTCACGCCCCCATTGCACCCGGGGGCACATCTCACCTCGATGGTCCAGTTGTGTAATACACAGAGACTCTTGAGGAGTTTTCTTCCTGAACTATGAAAGCAAGCCTGCAGGAACAAAGTTTCCATCTCAGGTGCACTTGATTTCTTTCTGTCCTGTAGACAAAGCCTGCAGTGTCTTCAACAGTTGGGTCTTGCCATCGAGTTCTGAGGAGCAACCAAGAACACCGACAACAGACTTAGTGCATGGGTGACTCCATGGCAGAATTCTTTCATGCCATTCATATTAAGGTTTATATTATATAAAACCTTTATATTGCGGTGGAGTTTGAATATACAACCAGAGAGAACTAGGAATAAGCTTATGAAAATTCAATATATGGCCATATATTAGATTGGGGGTGATTTATGTACAAGTATTTTCATTTCATCTGAAGGAAGATGTATTTAAAGGATCTTGTCTATACTTCTGTCCCCTTTCAAAACTCTAGGCAATAACCAGATTTCTTCAGTCTTGCGACTAAGGTCCAATGAAGATATCTCACTTCTACGACAGGGCCTTCCTTACCTAGTGATACTAAGAGCCTGCAGTAGGTGGGGGAATTGCTTCATATTATCGAGGCCCAGGTGATTTCTATGATCCAGTAAGGTGAATGAATCAGCAACAGCAGCAAGGAGCCTGCCCTGTGGGCTGCAGCTCTGCAGACTTGGTTCAAACATAGCTGCATCTTGCAAACTGTGAGCCTCATTAAGCCTTACCTTACTCATCTATAAAATGGGAATGCTTAAAACTTGCAAGAAAAAAAGGTTGGAAAGTGCTTGGCACAGTGTTTTGACATAAACACTAACTTTTAATTTAACTACTGTAGCATATTAAGAGACTGTGGCCGGGTGTGTCGGTGCACGCCTTTAGTCCCAGCACTTGGGAGGCAGAGGTAGGAGGATCACTGTGAGTTGGAGGCCAGCCTGAGACTACAAGAGTGAGTTCCAGGTCAGCTTGGGCTAGAGTGAGACCTTATCTTGAAAAAAACAAAATAAATAAATAAATGAGAGACTGTGTTCCTCAGGCCATGACCCACCTAGAAATAGCCGAATACTCGATCCCCAAAGACCCTAAATCATCCAGAGAGATGATTTCTTTCCTGAAACAAAATAATGAGTTACACTTAAAGCTTCTGCTTTCAAATGTTCTTTCTTCCTAATGCATATATAGCCAATCTTCCTTTCCAAAGTCTTAGGATCTCATCCATTTTTGTATACATTCTTACACATTGTTGAGATGATATTACCATTCCAGACAGGAAACTGAAGGGAAATGAAAGTAAGACATGCAATTAGTACTCTCCTGGTCCTGTAGTACTCTAAGGGGAAGGATGGGGAGAAGGTGGCACTTCCCTGCCACACACTCTCAAGAGTCATCAGCACTCTTAGGTGCTATACAACTGGACCATCGAGGCAAGATGTGCCTCCTGGTGCAATGGGGGTGTGACTCTTATGGGGACAACCAACTGACTGGACTTGAAGCCAGCACTACAGGAGTGAATTCATGCTTTGTACTCTAGACCTGATCAAAAGCCCGTAGCTGGGGAGTTCGTAGAGCCTATGGGAGAGCCTACGAAGAGGCTGCAGAAAGACTGCATTCCCCTTCTCACGGCTGCCTGGGAGCAGTATAGTTATAATGCAATATAAGGACCTATTCCTATCGTACTTCCCCCTGCAATTTGATCCATGTCTAATTGTGTGAGCAGCTAAGGCACCAGCCCCTTTCTGCCTAGACAGCTTTCATATGCAGACTGAAAATTTAGCATCATTATTAGATAATAAAACCTCTCTGTATGCATTTGTCTAAAAATTATTCAGCTCCTCAGACAGGGTGAGATTTTTTTGATGGCTAGTTGATTTATTGGTTGTGCTAGCCCTCCAGTACCTTGACTTTCTGCTTTATTGTTTAATTCAGATCAAACCTAGATGTGTTAATGATGCATTACCATGTTTTAAATCTCAATTTGTTTAATGTGGGGGGAATCGTATCTTCCAAGTACACATGATGAAATATCCTGATGTTTAATTTTCCCTGGCCGTAGGATTGATTCATGAGTGTCACCTTCTCTCCCCGCAACCTCCCCACCAGTCACAGAGATTATTTAAAATAGACTAGCTGCAAATCAACTGAAGCCAGATAAGCTTCAATGACATAGTAACCAGTATTTCTCAGTATAAAACAGCTACCTCTAAAGGAGTACCACAGCACCCAAGGGAGGAGAGGTACTTCTTCTGACTGGGCTGGGAGAGGGGGTGGCCACCCACCTTTGTTCTTTGAATGCACACTCTTCATTTTAAATCACATTAGCTCATGGCGATGCAACAGGTCCCTTCTTTGTCAAACGCGAGCTAGAGATCTTCAATGTTAACATGCTCAGTTCCCAGTCCTTGTGCTGCGGTGAGGGATGACGCCAGAGAAATTTGGATTTTTCCAGGTGTGAAATGAAAACTTCAAAATGCATATCCAAGGCTGTTCTGAAAAAAAAAATAGCGGCTTCTCCTAGCTTTCTGTCTTTTGTTTTCAGCTCTGAATTTTCAGAGCTGATAAAAGGAAATGGACCCTCTGTAACCCATGGTTCCTTTGCCTGTTTTCTAACCCCATAGAAAATTCCTGCTCTGCTGTCTGGTAAGACGAGAGACACTAAGTGCTAATGTGCCATTTGAGGGAGGGCTTTCCTTCCAGAAATTTAAACACATGCTATATGTGGTCTCACCTGTCTGATTTCTGATTGCCTTCTCAGTTTTTGCAATAGTTGGGTGTGATGAATGCCTTAGAATGGAACAAAAAATGTTCCACACTGTATTGGAGACCAATGTGCTGATATGTTCAGTGCACAGTGCACCCAAACAATCGCTCAGCCTTAAGATTGTCCCACTAGGTTATGTAAAGGAGAAAAATTTTACCCAGTAACATACATCAGGCTACTAACCTAATTTAATTTTAAATAAGTTCTCATTTGGATTTCCTATGCTTTTTTCAGCGGTAGGAGCTTGTTAGGAAGCAGGAATTTTCTTACATGATTCTGTCAGATAGAAGGGGCTGATTGCCCATCAAGGCTGGTTCTTGGAATAGCTAAAGTAAGCACCCCCATGCGAGAGGCTGGGGAGGTGGATTCGAGGATAAAGAGAGAGGATCAGAGTTTGGTTCCCCAGCATCCGTGTAAATGCCAGTTAGGTGTGGGCAGCCCCCCTGTAATCCCAGCATTCACAAGGTAGAGAGAGAGGACCCCAAGGCAAGCTGAGTAGCTAAAACTAGCAGAATCAGCTAGCCCAGTTCACCCTGCCTCCCGTGATAAGGTGGAGAATAATTGAGGAAGACATCAAGGTCAATCGCTGGCCTCTGTACACATTCAGGCTGCCTTCTTGCCCAAGATCCTAGATGGCTTCCCACGCCCACTGCATCATGTCCAGACCCCACTGCTTAGGCTAAAGGCCACAGGTTCCCTCACCAGTTTCTTACTGGGATTTTTTTGTATGTGTGTGCGTGTGAATGTACTGTGTGCATAAGTATGCATGCACACATAGAAACCAGAGGTCTCCTCCTCAGTGACTCACTGCCCACCTCCTCTTTTGAGACACAGACTCACTGAACCTGGAGCTCACCAATTCAGCTAGATGAGCTAGCTAGCCACTAAGCCCCAGGGATCTTCTTGTCTCATCCTCCCTAGCCCAGGGAGGATAGGCATGCACCACCACACCCAACCTTTTTACATGTGTGCCAGGAATAGGAACTCAGGTCCTCATGCTCTTGTGGCAGGCAGCTCGCCCTGAGCCTTCTTCCACGACCCAAGCTCTCACTCTTTATGTTTTCCATCCGTGACTCTGATTGGGAATTCCCTGTCCTCTAGGCCAACACTTGAAGTGTTATAAATGCACATCCATCACGTGGGCATCCTAGTGAGATGCAGGTTGTGATGCAGTGAATCTACAGCATTTCTAACAAGAAGCACATTTCTAACAAGCTCTCAGGCAATTCAGATACTGTGTCCAAGACTACACTTGGGGCCAACAGCACACACACACACACACACACACACACACACACACACACACACACACTTAGCTGTGGAAAAAAGTGTCTGTTCAGTCCTTGGAGGAATGACTCCAATTCTGTACTTATCAGAGATAAGAGAGTGATGTCGTGGAGTGCATTAATCCTTCCTGGAAAACTCTATAAATATAGCCAAGTTGTTGTCTCTGATAATAGGTGAAATAGACAGTACACTTATTAAAATCTACAGCTAGCTCCAGACAATATTTTTGCCATAGTTACTTTTGGCCTCCCCTACCTGAGTTCTTACCAGCGTAGTCAGAGTAGAACCACATGACCCCCTGCCCACTTTCCAATGGAGGGATAATTAAATCAACCAATCCCAGCAATTAAGAAGCAGAACCTCAAGATTTCCATCTCTAAACACTAACCTGGCAGGTGGGATGGGCAGTCAGTGAACTTGGATGAGAAAAATGTACATTTTTTTTAATTATGTATGTCCAACATTTCACATTATGCAAGAGACAACAAACCATAGTAATCTTAGAAACACCTGTGACATGTTCTCAACAGGGACATGGGCTGCTTTCATCCTGTAGGACACTTATTACAGATGCCCTCCCCCAGCCTCTTTCCCCAATGAGCTCTACTTTGGAACAATTAGCTCTTCTTAGTGGAAGAAAAATTGCTCCTTATTGACAAAGAAATATTACCATAGGTCCCTTTTTAAGTGCTTGGATAACTGGATTTCAATATACCATTTTCTTAGTGACTGTACTGACATTTCATTGTGTGCATGCAATTTGCTGTACTGCACTGAAGGGAAGTCTCAAGGCATCAAGGGATGCCTGGCCCCTCACGTTGAACTCTAAAAGTTCAACTGGTTGTATTCAGCATTGTCAATAGTAATTAATATAATAATTCTGGAGGCCAGATGACACAAATGAGTATCTATCCAAGGCCAGGTATACAGAATAAATGAGGCAATGGTCAGGACCAAGGAGAGCTACAATAGAGCCGCTCTGACAGCTGCTAAGTCTGGGCTTTGAAGTTGACTGCAGACTGCACAGTGCACAAGGTGGCCTTGTCTTCAGACTTTTCAAGAGTAGCTTATGACAGTCAATCTTCATTGTCAACCTCACTGGATTTAGAATAAGCTAGAAGAGGGCTGGAGAGATAGAGGGCTGGAGAGATGGCTCAGCGGTTCAGGCACTTGCCTCCTGTGCCTAAGACCTGGGGTTCAATTCCCCAGTACCCACATGGGCCAGACCCAAAAAGTCGTGGCCCTGGTGCGCTCTCTCTCTCTCTCTCTCTCCCCCCCTCTCTCTCTGTATCTCTGTTTGAAAATTAATAAAAATATATTTTTAAAAAGAATAAGCTAGAAGACACCCCTCAGAGTGTGTCTCTTGAGAGGAAGAGTCACCATGAACATGGGTATAGGTGTGCCACCACTCGATGGGTGGGTGCAGGTTGGGGAGAGTCCCACTGAATGAGTGTCAGAATTCTATTTTCACTACTTCCTGTTCTAACAATATGTGAGGAAGGAAGAAAATCCAGCCATATGCTTGGGCCGCCGTGGAGCCTCCTGCTTTTCTCACACTAATGGACTGTGTCCTCTCAAACCATGAGCCATAATACATCCTTCCCACCTGAAATTGCTCCTTCTTCTGTATTTGGTTTTAACAATGTGAAAGGTAACTAACAAAAAGCCAGAGGTCTTCTTTTCTTTGTTAGACAGGGTCTCTCTATGTATTCTCTAGACTGCCCTCAAACTTGCAATTCTTCTGCCTCAGACTCCCAAGTGCTGGGATTACAGCCAGCTCATTGGCCTTCAGAAATATTGATGTAGTGGACCAACCAACTCCTTGACATACCACACCCCCAGAATTGTAATTTGCGTGTTAAAATCTAGTTCAATTGCCAAAGAAATAGTAGAACTCCAATCAGACCAGACATCAGAACAAAACAGCAGTCAATATCTACATTAAGATAAATAGGCAATACAGAAAAGTTTCTACTTCCCCTCTATCCTAAGAATATTTATACCAAAATCACTAAATGTCCAACTGTGTGCATATTGAAAGAATTGCAGGCTGGTTACACTAATCAACACACAATATCTAATTAGTCAGGCTACCAGATTCTGCAAATAAATATTCAGGATACCCAAATTTAAATTTCAGATAAGCAATGATTATATTTTTAGTCTGCCTCCCATGTGACATGTGAGGTATGATATTTTTAAATTGCTTGGTGTTTACCTAAAATTCAAATTTAGCTAGACTCCTTGTAGTTTTATCTGGCAGCATAACTAATAAGCCAATCCTATGTCATGGTGGAGTAACTGATACACTGATACTGAAACTAATATGTAATATTGATAATGAGAACTAAAACTGTAAGTGAAGTTTTTCTCCTTTAGCTTGTGTAATATTTTTATTGAAATACCACATAATCAGAAAGTGCCTACATCATATGTGTGTCTCATATATATGAAATAGTCAATGGAATTTCACAAACTGAGTATACCCAAGAATAATCAGAACACAGAACCAGGAAGAGAACAGGTATCCTTTTCCAAACTCTGCTGGCTGAAGGGAATACTATTCCTGACTTGAAGTAGCATGAATGAGTGTGACCCATTTTTTTTAATCTATGAGGTTAGGATGTATGTCATTTGACTCTCCATTACCATAACAAAACACCCAAGATAAAAAATAAAGGTGTTTTTTTTTTTGGTTTTTTTGTTGCTGTTGTTGTTGTTTTGCTTTTTTTGCTCAAGGTTTCAGTTGTCCCCACTGCTTTTGGGTCTGTAATCAAGACAAAACATCATGGGGGGAGTAGATGCTGAAGCAAAACTGCTCAACTCATGGAAGCAAAAAAGAAAGGAAGGAAGGAAGGACAGGAGGGAGGGAGGGAAGGAGGGAGGGAGGAAAAGAAAGAAAGAAAGAGAAAGAAAGAAAGAAGAAAGAAAGAAAGAAAGAAAGAAAGAAAGAAAGAAAGAAAGAAAGAAAGAAAGAAAGGAAAGAAGAAAGAAAAAAGAAAAAAGAAAGAAAGAAAGAAAGGAAGGATGGAAGGAAGGAAGGAAGGGACAAAAAAGAAAAGAGAAAAAGGAAGACTAGAGACCCCACTGCCTCCTTCAAGAGCCCATCCTTAATAATCTTAAGCATTCTTATTTGACTCCACCTCTTAAATACTCCACTACCTCCCAAAAACACAGACCTTGGGAACAATCCCTTATTTAACATATGGTCCTTTGGGAGACATTTAAGAGCCAAACTATAGCCGGTTCCATTGAAAGATTACAAAGTGTATGTGTGTCTGTGTGTGTGTTTGCTGAATTTTTGTGTAACTCCACACTTTGGGTTAGCTGACTCTACCAGTGCTCACCAGTGACCCTTTATCTTGACCATTTCCTTTCCTCTGGCCTGGCTTCCAACTGCCAGAGCTTCACTTCTTTCCCTGAGGGCTCTTCCTGGCCACAGAGGCTAATATTTTCTACCACTGGGGATAAGAAAGTACCAGACAATTAAGACTGCAGTAGCTCATGGAAGAGAGAGTAAATAGTGCAGCTCCCCCTCTGCAGACAAACAAGAACAGAGACATTCTACGTGGTCTCCCAGGCGTCCCCACTAAGGCTGAGTCTCATTTGCTCATGACCATAACTTACTTATTTTCTTCCTTCCATCATCTGCCTGATCCTCCAGCCTCCCAACAATGCTTCCTGGAATCACCTCCCCAAGCACATTACTGGCATTTCTATGCCTTTCATTTAACACAGCTAATTAAATGAAGTTGCTCTAAACACACACACATACACACAACCTTCATTCAAGCAACTTGTATTCCATGCCTAGTACTACTAAATGTTTTGCTGTGTGTCTTTCCATCAGTGCCCAGCAGTGAGTGCAAATATCCCCATATCTGGTCTCCAGGTGGGTAGAGGGCTCCGAGGGCACAGTGAGCTCTGATGTGTGCGGCACAAGTGAGCTCTGATGTGTGCGTGGTCACTGAGCTAGTAAAGACCTGACAGGCAGGGCTTTCGGGGAACAGAAGAACTACTGGACATAATGTCATGCGTGATCGAGAGGGCACTTCTGAGCCCAAGTCATCCAGGTCATCGTGAGCCTTCAAAAGATTGTTCTGCGTGTGCACTGCCCTTCCCATTGAAATGCACCATCAGAAAGAACTGGTTTACTTTCGAGGAAAACTAGAACTCAAGATGTGTTTTCTTAGAAAAAAATTTAAATATGAATTTATTTTATGTTCCTGATTGTTGAAGACTAATAACTGCAAGTTCATTATATTTTGTAAAAATGTCAAATAATGAACCTCTCTAGAAAGGTAGGGCCAATTTGGATTTCAGTGGTTTTCCCAATGTGGAGGTATCTTACACTATTTGAGCAGTGAACATCCTGTGGCACTGAGGCTTCTTTGCTGTGGAGAAAGAGCCTACATCAGGACCCCACCTGCCCAAACTTCAACTCAGGTGTCTTCAGATGGTTTCTCAGCACCTGGAGCCCTTCCTGAGCTCCATATTGTATGGCTGTATTTCCTGATATGAGAATTGGCTATAGAAATTGTGTCGACTTAAAATCTTGGAACAAAACTCATGTTATGATTTTTCAAATCTTTTTTCCATGAAATTTGTGTGAAATAACATTTCTCTGTGACAACAGCAGTTTCATGTCATGTAACTATTATAGTGTTTTGTCTGCTTCAATAGTTTTCTTTAAAAAAAGAGAGAAGAAAAGAGCTGGGAATGGTGGCTCATGTCTTTCACTCAGCACTTGGGAAGCAGAAGTGGGAGAATTGTCATGAGTTCGAGGCCACCCTGAAACTACATAATGAATTCCACATTGGCCTGGGCTAGAGTGAGACGCTAACTAAAATAATGAGATAGAGGGAGAGAGAAAGAGAGAGAGAGAAAGGAAAGAAAAGAACTCACAAATTAGGGGTATTTGTACTTTAAAATGCCCCTGCCATGTCAAATTGCATTGTTAATCAAGAAAAAGGGGTCATAAATATTTAATTGTATTATATACATAAACACTTGATATCTCCACAGATGTTGCATGTATATTTTATATAGCCATGTGGAGATTTACAGTACATATCCACATACAAAAAGATAGTTTTATCATAAACAATTACTTCCAACCTACAAGAAGGCTACTAGATTCCAAAAGAGAAGAAAATGTGTTTTCCTGTTTTGTTTTGGAAGTGTGATCTTTTTTCTGCCTTATGCCACTCGGAAACTAGCTGAAATTATAGGATGGAAACTAAAGAGAATGTGTGAAATAGGCTCTGGAAATAGAAAGGAAATAGCAAGATGAAATTCCAGCTTGGAGGGATTCCTAGAGCTACCAAGAGAGCAGAACCTCTGGCTGGATTGTGGAGGAGTTTGCCAATGGACGGCCTTTTGTAATCTGCACCATCTGTATTATTGATTAATGAGGTCAAGGGCAGAATTACCCACTGTTGGTTTTCTCCCAAGACCCCTATTCTAGTCTCCTCACCTAACTGACTACTTTCCTTAGAGTCATTTTGCTGCAGAACTGAGTGTTTGCCCAGCACTCTGCTCTGGGTTGGGTGACACCTGCTGACAGAGGCATAAGACTTCCCTTCCCCTTTTGTACAGGGGTGCCCACAGGTCCACCCATCTCTGCCAGGAAATGTGTCCAGAGTCTGAGTCAGAGGTTGCAGGCCTCATTCCCCACTGAGAAACAAAGGAAACTGGACCAACCCCATAGGATCAGAAAAATGACATATTCAATTTCCAAACAATGATTTGAATTATCTTTTTTGAGAAGTAAGCAAATGGACAAGTTTCAGTATTTATGTAACTGACTCTCCGTCCTCATTCCCATATCCTTACTTACATTCCTTACTTAGAATGCCTTTCTGCTTGGATGACTTGTGTCGAATCTCCTCCTTAAAACAGCTTATTTCTAAATTTGACTATGACCACTGTTGTCTTTGGTTTTTTAATTAGGCTTCAACCATTTCCACCTTTAGCTTAAATCTCTAAAATACCTATCCCAACAGCTTCAAGTAATGGAAAAATCCCTCTCTGCCTATAAGTGGCATCTACAATGGCAGATGGACATCTGTCTGTCAGCCTCGCCTCTGCTAAGGCACTGTAGCTACAGCTTGTGGGCACAGGGACTCCTGTGTTCAATCCCAGTTCGCCCCCAGTTTTGCTAGTACAATCTTGGTCAAGTCTCTCAATGTTACCAAGCTCAGTTGTCTGACAGGAGAGGAACAGCCCAAGCATATGAGGTTGGGCAGATTGAATGAGATAATCCTCTTCCATGCCCTTGGTTACAGATTCAAGTAAACACTGGCTGTTGTCAGTGAATGGTGGTCTCAGAAAGTCCCAGCAGAACTGCATGTGAGGGGCAGCCCTCACCAGATGGAGGTGAGGAAGGCTTGGGATGTATGCTGTCCGTTATTTCCCTCCAGAGCAACACGACATTATTCTGTGGTTTGGCTCCTTTTTACTATGGGCCAGTTCATCACATCTGTGGGAGAAAAAAAAATTGGTTTTGCAAAATTTAACATCTTAATCTGAGACTGAAGTTCCTTGACAGGCTAGATACTGAAGATGATTCTATTTATAATAAATGATAGAAAATATATCACAATCTGTTCGAATTTGACATCTAGACCTGGTGTGGGGTTTATCTCCTGCATCACTCAATCTAAATAGATCATTTATATTATACAGTCCTATTTTATTTTTATTAAATTTACATGTACACAGAGCTTAAACAGACAGCCAGTTATTGGAGGAAAACAGGCATCATCCAGTCCCACGGGTACCAATTTGTTCTGAGGCAACGACTTTCCATTAGTGTGGCCGCTCCTGAAACCCACTATAAAAATCACTAAATAACATGCTTGGGCAGCAGCTATGGGATTGTTCAGTTACAAACGTTTGGCATTGACTTCAAAGGCCAGAATATTTAGTCCCACCCAGCCAGACTACATTGTCCTCAGATAGTTACATCATAAGGTTGTTTAGACAATAGTCTGATTAATTTATTATGAGTATATGGCCACTCTTCATTGCTGGAGCATATGATGATTCAAGATCTTT
Organism: Zapus hudsonius; assembly: GCA_004024765.1. NCBI lineage: Eukaryota > Metazoa > Chordata > Mammalia > Rodentia > Dipodidae > Zapus > Zapus hudsonius. The sequence goes on along the minus strand of PVHP010001490.1, from coordinate 65,319 downwards.
TGGGCATAGTTCTACATTTTCCTAGTGATTTGTAATTGTCTTTCTGATTTTTTTGTTTGTTTTGGTGTGGCTTGGTTGGGGGTTTTGTTTATTTATTTTATTTTGTTGGGTTTTTTTTTTTTTGAGATAGGGTCTTGCTCTATCTAGCCCAGGCTGACCTGGAATTCACTGTGTAGTCTCAAGCTGGCCTTGAACACACAGCTATCCTCCTACCTCTGCCTCCACAGTGCTTGGATTAAAGGGTTATGCTACCATGCCTGGCTCTTGTTTTGTTTTTAATTTGGTGGGGAGGGGGAGCATGTGCACACCACAGCATTCGTGTGGAGGTCAGAGGACAACCTTGGACTGTTGGTCCTCTCCTTCCACCTCATTTGGACAGAGTCTCTGGTTGGTACTGGAAAGGCCATACTAGGTATCCCTGTGAGTATCTGAATTCTTCTGACTCTGTCTTTCATTGCCATAAGCATGTTAGGATTATAGACAAGTAGACACTTTAGTATTCATCTTCCCATGGGTGCTGGGGATCAAAGCTCCAGGCTAGCAGGAACAAGTGCCTTTAACCACTGAGCAATCTCCCCAGCCCTGGTTTGGGGGTTTGGGTGTCTTGTTATTATATAGCCCAGACTGACTTCAGAGTTGCAGTCCTTCAATCTTAGTCTCCTGAGTGCTGGGATTGATAGCGGGTGCCACCACACGCAGCTGTGGTTGCCATTGTTTGCTTGCTTCGTTCTCTGTGTTCCATTCCTAGAGATATCAAACATCCTACCTGCAAGTTCCAAATTATCAGGTTTTTTCCCCTTTTGACATCATTTCTTCTGGAATCTTCTGACCTGCTCCAATCCAGCTAGGTATCCTTTAACCCCACTGTAAAAGTTAGACTTGGGCAGCTTCTTTTAACATCCTTCTGTTATCTCCCTTCAGCATCATTCTTGAAATATCGTTCAGTGATGATTAGAGATTCTAGCTACAAAGTATCTCTTTTTTTGCTGACATACCCTTTATGTAACAAGGGATTCATTCCCTTATTTTGATAGAGTACAACCAGCAGAGACAGACAATGGTTGGATCGCTTAGGGTGAGGGAGGAAAAGTTTGCAGCTTAAAAATTCTTAAACAGGCTTTCCACTGGTGTCCCATTTCCGAGCCTATCTTTGGCCTTACTTGTGAACTTTCTGCAAAGACGCATCCATGAAGAATTTTCTTTTGGTTTTCCAGATCCCAAAATTGTATTGTTTGAATCATTGTTGTATTCTTTTTGATCTATGGGTTTATGAGTTGTTTTTGAAAATCCCTTTACTGTCATCTGATTATAGTGTTAATAAGAAAGAGTCAAGGTAATGGTATGTGTTCAACCTGCCATCTAAAAACCAAAGTGGCTTGTTAAGAGATTTAGAACTGATATGTGTCTCATGTTGTAACTTTTTTTGCCTGATTATAATAGACTGAATAAATATCCAAGACCTTTTGTGACCTGCTGACAAATGAACAATTTAATTCAACGCCTATACATTGACATAGCAACCTGAAGCATCTGCCCATGGGAAAAGCTGGGCCTCCTTATTCATCTGTGGGTCTATTTTAGTCCTTATTTTATGTCATTTGAATGTAGAAAGCGTTCTCCCATCTGACTTTGCCTGGTCTTCATAGTTGGGACAGCAAAGGCACAAAAGGCCACCTTATCCAGGGATCCCCTTTGTGCCTGTGTCCTTGGTGTCATATGTGCCTGTCGCTGGTCCCCCTGGGAGTACTGTCATTCACCATGTCCTTTCTCACTAGCCCTAGGGCAAACATATCCGTTAGCCAGGGGGAAAATGATACTCTTCCAGAAAGGGTACCAACCAGTGACCTCCTGCTGACAGGTGTCATTGTAAGAGTCTGCAGATGTGGACCTAGGTGTCCCCCAGAAAGAGACCTGGAATGATTTCCCAGGAAGAAATGGATCTCCCACAGATCCCTCCACCTCCTTCCAGCCCTGGCCCCCTGCTCTCTGTCACCATGGCTACCTTAGCCCAGGCAATGGACTGCTGGCCTATTCTTAGCAAAACCAGCATCTCTTAGGAGGACCTGTCCCAACTGCTAGGAATAACATTTTCTCTAGATCACTAGGCAAATCCATTTGTTCATTTTAATGTTGATCAAGTTGGGCAAAATGCCAACTGATCCAGACAAGAGGGCCTGGGGAGGGGAGGAGTTCCACAAGGAGCTTGGGGGCCCTTCTTATGTGCAGCGGCTGCCCAGTTCCAGCCCTCCTTCCATGCAGGCGTACTCATAGATTGCAGAACTGTTGTCTGAGGCTCAAGTTAAGTTTACACCTGCCTCTGCCTGGACATTAGAGAAGCTGAAACAGACCAGCTCCTGGGAGATGTGAGACCCTCTCATGAGCATCTTTGCCTGGGGGGGGGTCCCTCTATGTCTTGCTTCATGTTTCTTGAACTACCCAGTACCCTGGGAAACCACTTTCCAAGAGGTCAGACCCAGTTGTAGTGGGGCAAGTCCCTTGATCCCCTCCTGTTTCTCATCATTGGCTAGATCCCCCAAACCCAGGTGTCGCAGTTTAATCGTCATTTGGTGCCTGCCTCTGAGACAAGCCAGCTTAATGTGTCTAAAGCATTCAGTAAATTCCTATTGCTGGGCAGATTGATTGGGGCCAAGACAGCAGATATACATGAGACTGTCTCCCTGTCTCCGACTTATCACTAGCCAGGAAGACAGAAGACTCATCTTAGGTGGAAATGGGTCATCGAGAACAATAGGCGGCAAGCCTCACACTTGTTGCTCCGGCTGACAGCCTGTTTCTTGTTCTGTCTCCCCTTCCTTTAGGTTGTGGCTCTTTCCTCCTGGTGCCTGCTGAGGGATTCCATCTACTACACGCTGTCTGTGGTGGCTCTCATTGTGGTAAGTTGCTTCTACGGCTTCACTGACCATCGGGATATTCCTCATCACAGCCATGCACAGCTCCCCACCCCCACCCTGACCCTCTCTCCCAGTGCAGTGTGTCTCAAGAACATGGTGGCCAGTTAGCAAGTATATCTATGAAGGCAGTTTTTTCTTTCTTACAATTACTTTGGTCACCCAGAACCTCTGCTTGGTCATTGGATACCCAGAACAGGAGTTGTGACTTAGAGAGTCCCCTGTGGCTATTCTGTGATCTCCTCGACCATTCCTGTCTACTGGCCTTGTTGTTTTTTGGCTACCTTCCCCAGGACCCTCAGAACTCCTTGCCTACTCACTCTGTGAGCAATCCCAGAATGCTCCCTCCTCTCCCACAGCACCCCTTCCGTGACTATATGAATGTAGGAACAGATTTCCCTCAGGTCCAGTTGTAGATAAACAAATCTCTACCAAATATCTTCTTGCCCTCACCTTTGACATGTGTATAACTACACTTTTCATTTGTCCCCCAACACTGGATACTCTTCCTGTATTTCTGGTTCCATTCTTATCCTGACCACTTAACCTGGAAATAATACAAAGTCACCCTGTCCTCCAAATGCCCTCGACCCATTTGACTGAATCGTCTTGTACATTTCCATCTCTTTAAGACATCCCCAGCATGTGTCCACTGCATTTGGGGTGCTCTGCATCCCTCAACTGAACAGAGGCCTCCACTATACCATGGTTCATGATGGGTCAGGTTGTAACACAGAAGTATGGCTCCCAACTACCTCATTCCTCCTCTATTCCCAAAAACCCTCTGAGCCATCCAAGTCTCTACCAAGAATACCTTATCCTTGATTAGCTGATCAGAGGCAGCTGTGGGGAGGAAAACCTTAACCAAACTCCTGATCTTGGCCAGCTGAGTCACATGGGAGTAGACGGTGACAAGTTGGACAGAATGTTTAACTCAGAGTTGGGAAATCAGACTCCTAAATCTGGTCCCTTTATGTGATGGCTAATTTTATGAATCGATATTATTATTTCTGGCTGTGACAGATATTAGTTACTTTTGTGTCCATGTGATGACAATATCAGACAGAAAAAAAAAATAAGGAGGAAAGGTTCATTTTGTATAATAGTTGCAGAAGGTTTCAATCCACAATAGCAAGAAAGGCAAAGTAGAGCAGATAAGGTTATGGCTGTAGGATTGTGCCACCAAAGCTGTTCACATCATGGTGGACAGGGAATCTGAGTGAGACAGGAATAAGAAGTCAAGCTGTAAACTGTAAAAGTTCTGTCCCTCACAACTGGCTTCCACCAGTGTAGCCTCACCTCCTAGAGGTGCCAAAATAATATACCAGCTGTCAAATAATCAAAACTTGGAGGGCATTTCAGACTCAAAGCATAACAATGCGTAAGGAGGTTTCCAGATGAGCATTTTTAACAATAGAATGAGTCAGGAAGATCACTCTCACTAAAGTGAATGGATATGATTCAATCCCTCAAGCCACGATGATGCCAAAAAGGCAGAAGACAGGTGAACTTACTTTTCCTATTGAAGTCATGTCAACTGTCTATGTGTGCTCTTGAACACTGGTGCTCCTGGTTCTTGGATGCTCCTACTCAAGGTGGGATTCACACCTCGGCTCCTTGGTTCAGGCCTTTGGACTTGGACTGGAACAACCCTATTAGCTTATTATTATTTTTTTATTATTTTAAAATTATTATTATTAGATTGAAGCTCGTGGGTCTTCTCAGCCCCCATAATAATATGAAGCAATACTTCATATTTAATAGAATATATATTATATATACATATATATATATACTGTTGTTCTATGTGTCTATAAAAAATATGGCTAATACACCTTCTTCCTAGCTCTAATGACCATCAGTCAGTCTGGGTTCCTGTTTCCATGTTTACACAATACTACATGGCCTGTTCCACAAAACACTTACCTATAGATTATTTTGCTGACACTCTCTATGCCAATAAGGTGAACATGAAGTCTGATATGATACTTCTCTCAAGGAAGCAGACAGTTGCTTCTGTTCCTGGCACTGAAAATCTTGGGCTTATAAATCAACACAAGGTTTGCCCTGGAACTTGACTTACACATGCTGTAAAGATTAAAGATGATAATAGGAAGCAATGGGAGGATCAAGACCCACCTGGAGAGCAGATGAGCTCCACATGCCATGTTGGAAGTGAGGACATGTTCATCTCTTGAAGTCCTGGTCAGTAGACTGAAGGACACACCTAAACTCTGTTTGTAGGCCCAGTTACTACCTACAAGAAAGGTTTGATCACCTGAAACCTAAATGACTCTTCTCACCTCAACCCAAACTTTCTGCACAGGCTTTGTAGTGAGCTTTGTCGTCAGTCTATACTGGTGACTCTACCCTTTTACCTTTTGGGAATGTTTTAGCATGTTTTATGAAAATCACTTTTTTTCAGAGACATACCTAGTGGACAGTGTTATCAAATGCAACTATTGACATTGCTGAATTCCAGAAAGCGATGAGGATGTATTAAGACAAGGCAATGAAATGAATCAGAGAAGGACAAGAGCCCAGACTTAACCATGTCCACTTCCATGAGCACTTTTACTGATGTTGACTTTCTACCCTGGTTTTGACATAGACACTTCGTAGACTCTATGTGAAATAATTTGTCTTTTGTCCAATTTATCTAGACCTAACCACAATGGAAAGTAGGTGTTCTTGTTGCTAGTGATATGTAAACAAGACTCTTGACTTCTCTGGGTGGTAGGTGACATGTTGTCTTAAGCTTGGTTTGGGGGCCAAGCACCTGACTCCCCTGGGACTACAGGACACAAATCACAGGGCTGAGACAGCTCAGCATATTTCCTTCATTTAACAACAAATTTCAGCATCATCTGAAGATTTGCACTATGTGTTTATTATAGACAGGTTGTCAAAGCTAAAGTTTTGTGATTTGGGAGAAAGTTGCATTTGTCTATTACAAAGTGGAAAAGATAAGGTTGAAGTCCTTGAGGCTGAATCATGGTTCTTTGTACCTCAATTGGGTTCCCTTAGTGCCATGAGTTTCTGAGGTTACTGCTGCTCAACCTGACCGGCAGACTGGTCTGAAGGTGTGCAGGTGTCCTCTGCATCTGACCAATAGTTCCCAGCTGAAGGCTGAGTGCCCAGACAGCCAATGAGGACCTGACTGCAGATCCCACTGCTCAGGCCTCAGAATGCTCAGAAACAGCCACTGGGTACTCATAAGCTGTTCCATGCTGCATAAGCAAAATGGAAAAGTAGATGGAAAATAAACAACTTCCAAAAAGAAACAATATCATTAGATAAGAAAGGGTTGGCTGGAGAGATGGCTCAGATGTTAAAGGCACTTTATTGTAAAGCCTGACTGCCTGGGTTTGATTCCCCAGTACCCATGTAAAGTCAGGTACAGAAAGTGACACATGAATGTGGAGTTCTGGAGTTCATTTGCTGTGGCAAGAGGCCCTGGTGTGCCCTTACTCACACACACACACACACACACACACACACACACACACACACACACCATCTCTGAAATAAATATTAAAAATTTTAAAACCTGGCATGCTTATTGAAAAGGCAGAAGCCAAATGTTTTCATCCCATAGGGTCTGGAGTAGAGCCCAGGAAATTGGGAGCCAGCATCTCCCTCCACACCCCAGGGGATTTGGATGTCATCTAAGCATAACTTCTAACTCAGGCTGGAACCCCTTTGGGATATTCAGTTCTAGCATAGCAATGATAACTTTGATAATGTTCAAAGTCAACTTTGAGATTCCCAAAGAAAAGGAATCCTGGCACCCAAGCATTTTTAGTTTTGTCTGGATTTCGGAATTCAGTTAGTGAGTGCGGATTATTGACCCCATCCCTGAGATCTTTTTGACATGAGATTTAAAACCTTCCCAAGGAATAAAACACAGTCACACCTTGCAGTACTTACCAAAGGCATTTTCATATCGGTCCCCTATACAGTCTATGCCCTAGCCTCGGGTTACAACTCACGCACACTCTGTAGTCTTCTCTGTCAACATTTCTTATTCTTTCCCTTCTATGTCTCCAAATATTGGTATGAAGGTCATTTTTCAGCCTATTCTCTGTAGGATTGTGCCATGAGCCCTTACAGTTCCTCTGTTTAAAAACCCTTTCTCCAACCTACAAAATAACCTTCCCAAACAATTTATTTCCTTTAGAGAGTTTTTTAAAATGATTCCCCCATGGTAAGGCTTGGATATATTCAGCAGGTGTAATCACTGACTTCCCAAGGCTGTACGATAAAAAGCCCATTCGCCCACAGGGAAAAGCTACAGAGTGTATAGGGATTAAGTGGAACCAGATGTAATTTCTATACACATCCCCATGCAGGGGCCCTTCAAAGTCACGCAAAGATGCCACAAAGACAAACCCTCAGGGCGAGATGGCTTCTCCAGAGATGCTTCAGAGAGCGGATGGGGAATTGAGATGTAAGCGGGTGCAGATGGGACATGAACGGGGCAGAAAGCAGAAATACAGAAGTAAGACAAGTGTATGTGTTCTGCAGCCAATGAAGCTGAAAACAATTCATGTAGAGACAAAAGGTTGATTTCTTTTGGTATTTGGGTTTTACCAAAATACTGTGCTGTGCTCTCTTGTAGTCGGGGGGTGGGGGGGAGAAGAAAATGAGAGTGTATCATTGTCTGAAGTAATTCTTGTTTCAAAACATGCAGTATTCTCTTCTCATGGCCCTTTCTGCACCTGAATCCAGCAGCCCTCTTAACATCGGGGTCTTCTGTCCATGGCAGCCTCAGACCATGGCAAAGCCTGACCGTGCAGGGAGACACAAAGCCTGAGGACGTCCTGAATTCTGTGTGATGCCATCCTGTATGCACCCACCCAAGCCTGCAAGGACTTCACCCCATGAGCCCTTGACCATGGGCATCGCAGGCCTACCCTCTCCCTACATTCCAGGAGGCCTGTCAGTTTCTCTTGCATTGAGATGCTACTGTGAGTTACATAATCATGAATTTACATAAATGCAAATGATTCATTCTATCATCAGCTTTAACAGCTGCCCAGAAAGAAAATGTTTCATTTCTAATCTTCACCTCTGGTTGAGGACAGGGACTGTGACCATCCAGGGGAGAGAAACCTCCATGGGAAATGGAGAAGCCTACAGAGCAGGTTCCTCTAACTTGGCTGGTGCAGAAATGCAATTCACAGTGCTGTCTATCTGCAGACTTTAGACCAGGGAAGCCTTTGATCACGGGTGACGTGCCCTCGGGACACACTGAGCACATACACAGCAATGAGGCTAGTCCAAGCAAATGTGAAGAGATCCCATGGGAATGACAAGACAGCTCAATTGGCATACCCATGATTTGCATAAATGTAAATGAGTCATTGCATCTTCAGTCTAACAGAGAAGGTTGATGCTGCTGTTCTTGGTCAGCATGACAAAATGCCTGACACAATTCTAAAGAGAAAAGGTTCGTTTTGCTCCAGGTTCTAGAGGTTCCAGTCCAAGGTCAAGTAGCCCCATGACTTTGGCCTCTGATGAAGGAGTATACCATGTCAGGAAAAGAGAACAGAAATAGGAAGAGGGTCCTATAAATGTCTTCAAGGGCATGCACCGAATAATCTACAGACCTCCCACTCGACTCCACCTCACAATGGTTCAAGTAGCCTTCCAATACTATCAACCAAAAGACCACACTTCTAAGACGGGAACCCTTGGGGACACACATCCAAACCACAGCAGCTGAGTTTCTAGTGATGGAAATAGTCCAGAATGCTGCAGCCGCGGGTTACACACAGCTACTGAGCCTGAAATTTAGCTTGTACAACCAAGGCACCTAATCTTTAATTTTATTATGAAGTTCCATTGGTATAGCTATAGGTAGCTATCATCTACCAATTCTGTAGTGTGCAGTTCCAGTGAGCAACACATACCATATATAATAAATACAATACATCTCCATTCTCAGAGGCATCCATCCTCTGGCTTACCAGAGCAGGTGTGAAAGGTGGTTGACCATTCCACTCCACTGTAGCTCCAGCTATACTCTGGATAGACTGGATAGACTTCAGATTTTTCCTTCCAATAAAATCTGCCTGATAGTGATGCATGAAACTCCCCCCCCATACATGAACATGTCTATTCACCCCCGATAGGACGCAGAGGCAGACCAGTGTTGGTGAGAAGATGAGTTGGTTGGGGTTATTTACAGAGCAGGTGAGGAGCTCAAAGGCCTCTGCATTGCAGAAAAGCCCACCCAGCATAGACGTCACCCATTTCTAGAACACACTGCCAACCTGCAGATGCTCAGCAGGGCAGGTCTGAGGCCTCCTCACCAAGAAGTAGTGTGCCCTTTACACAACCTTAGGACGGGTCTTGGACCTTCTCCCCTGACTTGTTCAACTCCTGAATCCCTCCTCCCTTGGGGGGGAGGTATTTTTAATACAGAAACATTTGCTATACAACATATAGGCTTTGAAGTTATCCTTCTTTTGCAATGTTGGCTTTAGAAAGAAAGAAAGAATTTTACCCTCCCCCTCCTAGAACTCATGGAGACAACTAATCGTAAATATTCCAGAAATGTTTTTATCCTGTTCATTCTGTGGGAGAAAAGTAATCTTGGAGGTTGTGGTGAGAACTGTCCAATGGTCCTTCACCTCCCAGCCGACCTCTCTGTGGCCAGTCTTGCCTCCCTCTTGGTCCGTGCTTCACTGGAAGTTAGCTGCTTCTCTCTTCTGTTCAGTGACGTCAATTCTCTGGCTTTCATGGTATCCCCACATCATGTGAGCGCTCCTCTAGCCAAATGTATAGAATATAGGGAGCTAGAAGATTCTCACAGAAATAACTATGCCAGAATTTGAAGGTCCTAAAACAAATAGACTATGATCACACAAAAGTTAACTGTTTTTTAATGTTTTATTAATTATTCATTTGCAAGCAAAAAGGCAGAGAGAGAGAGAGAGATAAAGAGACTCCTTCCACTGCAAACAAATTCCAGACTCATCCGCCACTTTGTGCATCTGGGCACTGGAGAATCAAACTTGGCTGTCAGGCTTTGCAAGCAAGCACCATCAACTGCTGAGCCATCTCCCCAGCCCAGGTTAACTGTTCTGTAACTCCTGCTATGAGCAGGTAAAGGGCCTGCTTTCAGTAATGTTTGGGAAACCAGGGGGCTGGGGTCACCCTTGCATTTTCTCCTTGAACAGAAACTGTTGAGTCAGCTGGTCTGGAGAAAGTAGCTCACAAAGAGGAGCCCCTCAGCTTTTACAAGGAAATTGACTTGAAATTCGTGGTTTATGCTTGCATTTAGTTTTCCATTGCCCAACAACCACGGTCCTTGAGTTTATCAGCCTTCATCTCCTATATACTAAATCCATCTTTCCATCCCTTTTCTTGCCCCTGTAGCTGATCTTACATTCTTACATGAGATGACCAGCACTTCGCAAGTCCTTTATTCCTTTCCCTCCCTCCTGACTCCACTAACACCATTAAGCCATCCTTCTAAATGTACTGGGTAGGAGTTCCTGTTAGCCTTAAAGCAGAAACCATATCAGGGTGTCTAGTACCAGCTTTCTAGTGGACCCCACCGCATTCTGCTCAGATATTTACTTTTGCCTTCCCTAGACCATCTGTGCCACCTGCTCACAACCTAAAGAAGAGGGGACTCTGAATGCACACCAGGTGGGGAAGGGTGTCTGGGAGGTTATCTCCATTTGATTGCAGAGGAAGGTTTTTCCAGGTTTCGGCCCTGTGAATGAAAATGATGGTGTTCAGCTTCTATTCTTTCCACTGCTTAAAGTTCTAGAAGTACCGATGATTAGAATACAGGCTATGAAGCCTCAGCAGTGTGGCCGGGACCTGTTTTGTAGTTAGAGCTCGCAGTGCTAACTCGATGACATCAGGCCAGCCCCCTGCCCAGTCTTTCCTCCCTTCACCATATCTAGGCCATGCCTGGCTTGTGGGTTCTCTGATTGGTCCTGAGTGTGCCACTCCTTTGGTAGTTAGGATACTCTGGCATCCAGGGATTCACCTGCCTCATGCCGGTCATCGTTCCTAGAAGGATTCTAGAACAGGTACCAGGATTGACAAGTGAGTTTCCATGGTACCCAGGCATTTCTCTAAAGCCTAGAGGAAATGGCTGGTTTTGTCAAATTCAATACATTGTTTTCACATTTAACCCAGCTTCACATACAGGGAAACCTGAGGACAAAGCAAAGGACAGCTTTGAATAAATCACCTAGGTCAGAGGCCAGGACCTCTGCCCAGCTTGTGCTCAGCAAATCCAAGGCCCAGCTCTCAGCACCCACTGGTCCTGTGGTCTCCCCAGTATCTGACCTCCAACACAGCAGAGCACAGAGAGAACAGCACTGCTTGCTTTCATTTGAGAAACTGTTAGATCCGTTCCAAACACTACAGCCGAGGTTGGCTTGGGTGCTTCAAGCAGCAAGTGCTCCTGGGATGCCTGATGGCTGCGCGGCTCTTCCATAGACTATCCACCTCCACCGTGAGGCGCTTCTCCTCCTTCCAGGAGATTTACCAGAGCTTTGAAAATGAACTTCAATTTACCTTAGCAGGGTAGACATGGATGGAGGTCTGGAATGTGATCACCACCTAGTGGTAACATGGTAGAACTGGGGTGGTCGTTCTGGTTTTCCAGGGAAGTATAAATGATCCCAAGTTTTCTCTTCACTATTTCTGTAAGGAGTGGGAGAAGTTGTTTTGTTTTCCTTTATAGATAAAACATAAAAACAGGTATTTAAGGACTGGAGAGATGGCTCAGCGGTTAAGACTCTTGCCTGCAAAGCCTAAACAACCCAGGTTCAATTCCCCATTACCCACATAAAGCCAGATGCACAAAGTGGTGCATGCATCTGGAGTTCCTTTGCAGTGGCTAGGGGCCTTGGTGTGCCCATTCTCATTTTTATCTCTCTCTCTCTTTCTTTCTCTCTCTCCTCTCTCTTCTTTGTCTCTTTCTGCTTGCAAATAAATAAAATTTTTAAACAAGTATTTATATTTCTTATCTCAAGAGAATGAAATTAAACCAGTGAAGAACAACAAATCCACCCCTACACCCCCAGCACAAGCAGCCTCGAGCAAAGGTAGCGCCTGTGCTTGTCATTCAAAGTTTCAAGACAGAGTGATTCTAACTCCCCAGCAGGATGGTCCCACATTGCCTTTCCCAAAGGAACATTCTACCATCCTGCTAACTTTCTCGTTTTCAGTCTTTCCAAGGAGATTATCATTTATTACCACCACCCTGTCTCCCCAAAATACCACCACTGTGATGGTTTCATCCAGGCGTCCCCCACAAAGGAATGTGTTCTGAATGCTAGATCCCCGACTGATGGCAGTTTAGGTATTGGAACTTTGTTGGAGGTGTATTGTTGGGGGCAGGCTTATGGGTATTCTAGCCAGCTTCCCCTTGCCAGTGTTTGGCACACTCACCTGTTGCTGTTGTCCACCTGATGTTGGCCAGCAGGTGATGATGTCCAGCCTCTGTTCATGCCATCGTTTTTCCTGCCATGATGGAGCTTCCCCTGAGACCATAAGCCAAAATAAACCCATTCCTCCAATCAGCTTGCTTTGGGTTGGGTTCTTGTCACAGAAATGAGAAGTGTGACTACAACAACCACAGACCTCCACTGAGGCTCTGACATTGTTCTTAATGCTCGTCACCACCACCCCCCAAGAAACAAGCCTATTCACCCCTGGATTTTCTTACAGGCCTGATTTTGAGTCCCTAGCTCTGTGGAAGCCTCATCTCCTCTGTAGCAGCTTTGGCATTCACCAAGGGTGACAGGGTGTCCTAGAGCCAGGCAGAGATCAAAGGGAGATCTGTGTCAGCTGTGTGATGGATGTTTCCAGATCTCTACTATGCGTTAGGACTTTCAGCAAGATGGCTTGTTGTTCTTTCTCTGTGTGCCTCCCTGAACCACATCCCCCCAGCTTCCCCCCATGCCCCCTACCTCAATACCTCCTTGGGCTCACAGTGCAATGCCCCTAACTAGCAACTTACCCAATCCCATCTAGGTTTCCTCACTGTTCCTCTGATCTGTCAAGCTTCTGGACAACTCTGTTCCCTGTTTGGGCACTGTATAGTTGATTTCCCTGTGACAGGATAGCTAACAGAAGTGACTTAGAGAAGTTTATTTCAGCTCACAGTTTCAGAAGGCACAGTCCATCCTGTCCGGGACAGTGTGATGGTGGAACAGGCAAGCTCCTGTTTGTGGTGACAGGAGTGTGAGGTGGCTTGTTCACATCTTGGTGGAACAGGAAGTGGAGAGTTTGGGCTAGAACCAGAAGCAGAGATCACCTTCAAAGTCAATGGCTCACTTCTGCCAGTTAAGCCATTCTTCACAAAGGCTCCACAACCAACCCAGAACAGCACCACCAGGTGGAGACCAAGTGTTCAAACACATGAGTGTGTAGGGGACCTGTCACATTCAAGCCATAACAGGGGCTTTGGTACAATTGAGCCCATGCTTCTTATATACATATATATATGATCTTTGAAGTAATCAATAGCTAAAGCCATATTGGCTTACATATGGTTTCTGAAAGCATACCAAAGGTGCTTCAGTGAGCACCAGGCTTGGTGAACTCCCAGCCACTCCTGTGTCCCCAACTATACTGACATCACCCAGTACACAAGCTTCCTAAAATTTCTTCTCTGACAAAAGAAAATGAAGTTACCCTGGTCTAATAAACTCTTTTTCTCATATCGTCTATCTCTCTAGTGGTGATGAAGTAATTGTCCCAGCCCCATTGCTAAGGCTAATATTGAATGAAGTAATTAATTTTAAAAAATGTTTCCCATCTTAAATTATTGAATGTCCCATAAATTCTTGAAATTTTTAAAGCTAGCAATTATATAAAACAACTGTAAATGCCTTGCAGGGAGTGGATGCCCCAGCAGACAGCCTGGACGAGGAGTTTGTTTCCTTTATTCTTCGGTTCCCTTCCCAGTGTGGCATTTTCATCCAAATGTCAACTTGTTGAATTGGATGGCAAAGATGAGAGTAACAGAAATGTTGAAACAACCTCTTTCTCTCAGCAGCATACTAAGAAGGACTGGTTACACATAAGCACAGCTCCTTCCTCTTCGTCCTTCTCCTTAGACCTTCCAGACACAAAAATGGCCTTGATATTCATGACCTCACAGTGCCTGATAATACCTATACATTATGGGAGGAAAAGATGATGACACCGAAACAAATCAGCGACTAATTGAGAGGGGGGAGAGATATGGGGGAGGGGAGGGAGGGAATCATAACGGTTTATGGTCTATGATTATGGAAGCTATCAATAAAAAGTGTTTTTTTTTTAAAAAAAAAAAAGGTAATTGGAGTAAGTCCCCAATGTATCTTGTGAGCTATCACTGAGATGTCTTTTGCACCAAGGGACAATTGGAGATTGTTATAATCACTGGAGACTGAAGCAATGTCCCCATCACTAGCGATGTTTACTATCTTCATGACGCAATGGCACCTCACACCTAGATCGCCCTGCAAGCCGGTGCCTGGCAGTCACCAGTGGCTTCTTCCTCCAAAGAAAGTTTCCCTCAGGGACCATCATGTTCAAAGCAGTCATATGAACCATGACCTTGGCTTCCTGCCAGAATAGTCACGTGGGCAGCATACTATGCAATGACACCCAGATGAAGAGCCAGGGCTGAGGTGTAGAGTCAACAATAAAACAGTTCAGTTTCCCTGTATAAATCTAAGGATTACTCACCATTTTTCCCCTAATTGGGAAGTGATCTGAGATGGTGTGTGGACCATGACTGGGACAATGTAGCTCCATTAAGTGCTCCTTGGGTGTTCTCTGGGTCCTAACAGACCAGACGGTGATCTCAGCTGCGCCTGGGTCTTTCACTGCCTCTGCGTTTCCCGGCCTGCTTTCCGAAGGAAGCGGCCAGGGTCTGCAGCAAACACAGTTTATTCTTATTACTTTCATTTTTCTCAGGGTCACCTCCCATAAAAGGGACACTGATCCTCCACTGTGGCTGTGACAGAAGGTTTCCTTGAGTTACTGGAAAGAAAAATACCAAGTCCGTAGAATTTCAAGTGCTCATGTAAAAACTAGCAAGAAGTAACACATTTCACTGAGAAATGCAGAAATAGCACCAGTGTACCTACAAGACTAGCATTTGGAAGTGCCCACCAGGCTCCCACCTTCCTTTCCAGACCTCGGTTCCACAGGGTGTCTGGCTTTGTAAAACAAGGCTATCACCCTTCCTAGTTATTCCACCTCTGGACAGAAGCTGTAGGAGAATGCCATCAGCTATGGTCTCAGCCCCCCAGCCATGTCCACCACCACCCCCCCCGCCAGTCTGCCAACACCTCCTTCACTAGTGCTGGCCAGGGACTAAACCAGGATGGAAAGAGTATGCCCACAGATGCCTAATATCCCTGCCCAGCTCCAATTGCCAGCATTGCAACAAAGAGGGGAAAAAAATGCCATCTTAAAGCATTCTGTGTGCACATGCGTGTGTGTGTGCTTCTAATCGTCTACCCCTTTTGTTTTTTTAACAGTTCATTTATGATGAAAAAGTTTCCTGGTAAGTACCTATTTTTCCTTCTTCTTATCACTTGCTATAGTGCAGCGCCAAATATACCAAAGCCCAGAGTTAGGCTTAGAAAAGGGAGGAGAATGTCCTGGAAGTTAGGCACAACTAGAATTTCTTAGGATCTCACTGTTCACCAAAACGAAGAAATTAAATTTTCCCTTGGATTGCTGTGGTGAGCTTCCAGTGAGTCTTCCTATCTGCATGTATGTCCTGTGGTTTCTGTATGTTCCCATAGTAAGTCATTGCTAGGCTATAGTTGTGGGTTGGCTAAACTGTCTAAAGTGTACCTGTGTTAGTCAGCTTTCTGTTACTGTAACAGTGTCACAGATCATCAACTTATAGAGGAAAGGCTCATTTGCTTCACAGTTTTAGAAATGTCAGTCCATTATCAGTTGGCTGCCTTGCTTTTGAGCTTGGGAGGGTAGAGCATATCACAGTGGGGGTGGCAAAGCAAAGCCCCTCATTCATGACCAGAAAGCAAGAGGAAGAGAATGGCCAGGAACCCTCTGTTCTAGTCACAGACACGTCTTCAGTGATCAAGGAACATTCTACTAGTTCCATATCTTAGAAGATTTGGCACTTACCAATAACACCATGCTGGAACCATGCCTTTACTACTACATGGGTCTTCGAGGAACATTTCAGATGCAAACTGTAGACCTAAACAAACCAAGTTTAATGTCCCAAAACTCAAAGGACATCTTAGGAGTCAGATCCAAGCACACCAGAGACCTTTCATCCACTCAGATACTGCCTGATAGACACAAAATAATCTTACAGCTCTGAAAAGCAGGGATTGGGGGTTAGAAAATGTTGGCCAAATTTAACATACAGAAGAGTATCTGAATTTTGACCAGATGTCCAAATGCCTGTTCTTAAACTGAGTTCTGAGCAAGTCCAATATGTTTGAAATGGAAATAGAAACCGAGTATGCTGCACATACTTGTTTCTTTTTTTTCAAATATTTGATCTTCAGTAGAATAGTATGAAATAACTTCTTAGAAATAGCGGTGACTTTCATGACATTACTTAAACTAGGAATGAGCTTAAAAAATAACATGCAGAATCCCCCTGGCTTCAGTTGCAGTCCTTTTAATGTGTGGGGGGTGCCTCTTATCTGAGTACAACTTAATGGTTTTTCAGAATTTTAGGATGGAGAGAAACAGTGATGAGGAATGTCTTGGGCTACACCAGGGCATTTGGGAAAATGTTGAACTCCCTCCTCTAAGAATGGAGAGGAAGCTAATGCCAGAAATATGTCATTTAAGATCCATGATCTTCATATTGGCCCATAAACATAAGAGGTCTTTTAAGGTGTGTGTGTGTGTGTGTGTGTGTGTGTGTGTGTGTGTGTGTGTGTGTGTGTGTGTGTGTGTCTTATGTGTTCATATGTGTGTGATAGCATAAGTGTGTGCAGGTGTGTGTACAGGCCAGAGGTTGACATAAGGTTTGCTTCTTCAGTGGCTCCCCACCTTATTTTTTAAGGAAGGGTGTCTCACTAATTCAGCTAAAATAGGTGGTCAGTAATCCCCAGGGATCCACCTGTCTCCACCTCCCCCCAGTGCTAGAATTATAGGCACACACCACCACATTGGGCTCATGTGTGCTGGGAATCTGAACTCAGCTCCTCATGCTCATGTATCAAGCATTTGCCTACTTAGCCATCTCCCCAGCCCCTCAGAAGCCTTTTGAGTAATAGTAATCAATAGTCTGAAAGGGATCAAAATGCCTGGGAGCACCCCAGTTCACAGGTCAGGTAGAGCCTCCTTTGGTGTAGTTTTGGATAGGGTGGCATTTTCCCCTTGTCTCTGGAGGTGGAGTGAGGGCAGCATGAGCAGTCCTGGGCAAACAGATGGCTCAGAGGTGAGGCCCCTGCTCAACCATAGCACCCTAACACTGAGCAATCTAGGGTCACAGGGGATCCCAGACCCCGATCTGCTGCTGTTATGCAAAGAAACTTTGGGAAGGGAAATCCTGGGGTGGCCATCTTGAGGGATCTCTCTCTCTCTCTCTCTCTCTCTCTCTCTCTCTCTCTCTCTCTCTCTCTCTCTCTCTCTCTCTGTCATTATTACATGAAAAGTATCAGGGAGACATGAAAGCAGGTCATGATAATTCAACTTCAGTTGGTACACTCACAACATCTTTCCCATATGTGAAACAAGAAAGGGAACATCTCTATTTTCTTCATTCCAAAGGTTCTGTTATTTTTCCCTGTGATGCTAGAAGTCCAAACCCATAGCAGAAGGTTCTAGGTTCCACAAGGGAACAGGCCAACAGACTGGCACCCTTGCTCCTGTACATGGAGTCAGGACTGCTGCACCTAGGAGGTACACAAAGTGTGCACCTCTATGCTCTGGCCCGAGGCATGTCTAAATCATAAATCACTCAGCTTTTGCTTCCCCGAAAAAGCTGAGCCAGGGGTGCTCCCCTGGCCCTGGAGTAACCATTCGAAGCACGCTGGCCTGTTGCATAATTATTGCTATTATATGCATGGGCTGGCGGAGAGTATTTTTCACATGAGTGAGGCTAAGAAATTAAAGTCTGTACCACTGGCGCTTGAAAGCTCTGGGACTTCCAGGGATTTCAATTCCTTGTTCAGGGGATGTAAAAAACTATTGAACTTGAAGGTGCTTTCCACCATTCATTTCTCCTGCCTTCCTCCCCAGCCAATCACAAGCATTCATTTTGCTGGGAGGTTGCATGTAGGAGCTGACTTCTCTCTTTAAAATCAGATTCTTGAATCTGTCCAATTAAAGCACAGTAGTATTTCTATAATACTCCAGTGAATTCTGTGCCTTGTTCTAGAATAGTCCAGTGTGTCCTAGAGAATTCAAGGCAGGTAATTAATTGACCACACATCTACAAAAGGAAACTCATTTTAGCTGTTTATTCTGAAACATGATTACTCTTTAGGAAGAAATGAAGTTTGCTAAACACAGATACAGTGTTCCCTTGGTCCCTGTGGGGAATTCATTTCAGGACGCCCAAGGATACCAGGATCTGTGCTTGTTCAAGTCCCTCTTGTAAAATGTACAGTATTTGCACACCTTCTCCTGTATACTTTAAATCACTTCTAGGTGACTTGTACCACCTAGTGTAATACAGGTGCTATGTAACATTTCTTTGGTTGTCATACTATATTGCTTAGTTGTTATAGTGTTAAGGGAAGACCCCCCCAAAAAATCTGTACCATTCAGTACAGGTGCAATTCTTAAAAAAAAGATCAACCTGTGGTTTGTTGAGTTGCATTTGTGGAACCTGCAAATAAGGGGAGCCAGCTATACACAAAAACAAGGTGTCCCTGTCACACTTGGTTGACAATCCTGCACTGTTCCTAAACCTGCTGTGCAGTGTATTCTCACTCAGCCAAGAAGCGGTGATTGACAGTCACTTGGCAATGATTTCAGCAGAAGATTTTTTAATAGCTATACTGGTTTGTTTTCTTTCCATAACAATATCTCCCAGAGTTCCATGGGGCAACGCTTGTGCCTTTCCATGATGTTCTCAAAATGGCTAGTGTGCTTTCAGCCATCAAGTGTGCATTGTATTCCACGAAAGTGCAATGAGAGGCCCTGATGTCTTCCATACTCTCATTCATCTTCTATCACTTTGGTAACAACCTAACCAATAAATGGCTAGGTGGGGAGTGACAAGTCCAACATTAGACCAACCATGATCAAGCCCCTGGAACTGGAGGTGGACTCATCTTTTTCAAGTCAGTTGCTGCTTTAGCTCAGCGGGGCTCTAAGTTTAGCTCAACAAGTAAGGGAAATAGCTGTTAGGTACCTATCCTGAAAGACACTTGAAACAGAAAGGACAAGAGATCTACCTGTTAGCTGAGTCCCTGGTAGCAGATCAGCCCGGTTCCATGTGTCAGAAGGAAGCTGGAATGTGCATGTTGTGTTTCTGGAGGCCAGAGAAGAAATGAAAGGGTCCAGAGTGGTGATTTTGTTCTTCCGTTGAGTCTCAAGCTATGACTTCTGGGAGAAAGAAGAGGCCTGGAGCTGTGTGTGGTCCATGTTAGAGAAAAGCTTCACCTGCCCCCACCTCGGGGATGAGGAAGCCAGGGTGACCCCAGCCGAGCAGGACAGACACCTCTGAGGAGCAGCCATCTTTGTCAGAACAGTGGACCTGTTGAAAGAGGGTCAGGATGGACATTTGGAGGAACATACCCAGATCATCCATGGAACCAGACCCTGGGGCACCAGGGGAAGTGGGGTCAGGGAGGAAGGTGTCCATCATCTCAACAAGAGAGAGCAGAGAAGAAGGAAGTGGGACCCTGAGACTTTGAGGTTGAATGTGGATCCATGTGGCTCAGGCCTGCTGCACATGGAACACTGGAAAGGCCGGGCACAGTGCCAGGCTGCAGGCTCTCTGGTCTTATGGAAGGCAGACAGACCAAGGGCATGGAATGGGGTTCATTCTGAGGTACTGAGGGGAGGGGGACATGCAGAAGGAACCCTGAAAAGCACTGATGATCAGTTAGAGCAAATGAGCCAAGGGAACAGCTCGCCAACCCCAGAGGTCCCAGGAGGCTTGTTTGCTGAACCCTGAGCCTGGGTGTCCACAAAACAGGTGGAAATGCTGACAGAAGAAGGAATCCCCATTCCCTGGTATCCTGAAAAATAGCCAAGAACCTGCAACAGAAAGGCTTGGTTCAAACACACATACAATAATGATAGCAATAATAATGATGATGATGATGAAAGAATGGAAAAGTACAAATGTACCTGCTTAGAAAGTGCTGGGTTTAAACTGGGCATGGGAACACCTGTAATGCCAGCCCTGGGGAGACGAGCAGGAGGATGGCAAATATGAGAGCAACCTGGGCTTCTCTCCAAATAAATAAAAGAAGGGAATGGAGAAGGAAATATAGGCAGACACTCACACTCACACACACACACTCACACACACACTCACAGGCATACACACTCACACACACACAGTTGGACCTTAGTCAACCTGACCAACATTTCAATGACATTAAGGTTGGTTCATTTTCCAGCCACCTCTCACTGAGTTGATGGGGCTGGGGAGATTGCTCAGTGGTTAAAGGCACTTGCTTACAAAGCTGCCAACCCTAGTTTAATTCCCTAAGCACTCATGTAAGAGACAGGTGCAAAGGGCACGTGTGTCTGTGAGCCCAGCACACCTACTGTGGCCATGGAAGGCGGTCCAGGAGGATCCAGAGCTCATGGGTCAGTTAGTGTGACGTTCATTGGCAATCTGGCAGTTTGTTTGCAGCTGCAAGAGAGAGACCCTGTCTCAAAGAAGGTAGAGCAGACACCTCAACGTTGTCCTGAGCCAGACGTGATGGTGCATGCCTTTAATCCCAGCACTCAGGAGGAAGAGGTAGGAGGATTGCTGTGAACTTGAGGCCACCCTGAGACAACATAGTGAATTCCAGGTCAGCCTGGGTTAAAGCAAGACCTTACCTCCAAACAACAACAACAAAAAGCTGTCTATGACCTCCACATACACATATACACAAATAAATTTTTTATTTCTAGTTTTTTTGACACAGGGCCTTTTTCTAAAGCCCTGGCCAGCCTAGAACTCATTATATAGCCCAGGCAGCCTAAACTTAGAGCAATCCTCCTGCCTCAGCCTCCTGAGTGCTGGGGTTTTCAGGTGTTAAGTCACCATGCCCATCTTCCTCTCACTCATCCTTAACCCTTCCTGCTGATGCCTTTCCAAGGGCCTGGGTTCTGTTCTCTATCTCACTTTTCTTCCCCCCCTCTTTCTCTCCCTCCCTCCCTTCCCTGGATCTGTGTGTCTGTTTCTCTTCGTCTCTCTGTCTGAACATTATCTGTCTCCCTGAATCTTGGTCTGTCTTGCTCTCTCTTCTCTCTATCTTTCTGCCTCCATCCTTTGTTTCTGGCCCCTCTGCCTCTGACACCCCTCAGTCACATTCAACAGCCCCTCCACTTCATTTGCCTTCATAGACATGCGTGAACAATCTCAGTAAAGCCACGGGCAGGTTTATATATGCAGGATCCGTTCCCTTCACATTGGGAAGAAAGACACTGGAGAGAACCTGAAGACCAAGAATTGTCTAGAAGGACTGCCTGGTCAATCTGGCCATTGGCATCAGATGCTTCCAGAATGTGCAGCCCAGGTCGCCTTCTGAGTCTGTTCTCTCTGTGTGCAGGTGGGAGTCTCTCGTGCTCGTGCTGATGTACCTCATCTACATTGTCATCATGAAGTAAGTGCATTGTGTGAGGATGAGCAAAGAGGAGTTGGGGGTGGGGAGAGTGTCTGGTTTTCCATCAGACTGGGTGATCTGTTGGAAATCGCTTTCATATTGACTAGTAATAGTAGAAATGACCCTTCAAGCCTGACTCAAAGCATCTAAGGTTTGTTCGAGAACTCTCTAGAACCCTTGCACCCACTTCAGGATCTAGCAACCCTAACTCTGGCTTTCACAAATAAGAAAGGAGGTAACATCTAAGAAGTTGTAGTTCTACACTGGGTAGGGAACAATGGAACCAGAGATAAGTAGGTGACTGAAACCATGGAGCACATTCCTCTAGACTTCCATCTGTTGTTGTTGGGTAACAAATTGTCCCAGGACTTAGAGTGACTTTATCTACGAGCTAGCTGGGTGTGATGCCTCATGGCCCAGGACTCAGGAGGCTGAGGAAGGAGGCTCACCATGAGTTTGAGGCAGACCTGGACTAGAATGAGACCCTGCCTCATAAAACAAACAAACAAAAATCTAAGAGCTGCTTCATAAGATGGTGAGGGTGATCCTTTCTTGGGGTCTCTCATGAAATTTCAGGGTGACGACTGATGCAGGCTAAAGTCATAAACTTGACCGTGGTTAGTGACTCCACCTTGGGATTGGCCAAGTCACATGGCTGGTGGCTGGAGGTCTTGGGCAGCTTGAATGTCTCTCTCTGGACTGATGAGAGACACACAGAGAGAGACCTTGTCACTTCTATAATCCCATCTCAGAAGTCACACACCATGACTTCGGCTGTACACAGTTCATTAGAACTGTGTCACTAAAGGCCGCTCACCCTCAAGGAGACCTCTGTGTCACCTGGAGGAAAAGAATGTAGACAGGCTTGTTCCTGTCACATCATGTGTTTTGCCCCTTTGAGATTCAGGATACCTTTGTATCAAGAAATAAAATGTAAGCATCATGATTTGAACCTGCTGCTTCATGTCTCTACCTGGTACGGCTGAGATGAGGAATTAATCAACAGTGCAGAGCTGTAGCCTTGTGGGAACTGCTTGTTTGCTGTTAATCAGCCCCTACATCCTCAGCCTATCATTGCTGGAGTAACCACCTTCTCTAGGGGCAGAAAGTAGGGCACTCTCGGCCATTGTGAGCTTAGATATACCAGGTAACAGTCTAGAATTGACATGGTTAAGTTTTTCTTGCTGCCATATGACAAGAGTTAATTCTGGCCACCCTGGACTGAGACACCTGTTAGGTGAAGCCAGTGTGAACATAGGCAAGTGTCACATGAACAGGGGGAGGGGCAGGAACTGTCTCTGCTGGCATCCAGGGGAGGCTATAAGCCACCTGCTGCCCATCTGTTCAACAGGGCATCTGACATTTGTTCAAAGAGCCACCCACTGGCCATCAGGAGCCTCATATCTGAGTCTTCTCACTAGACATGATATTTCTGGAGTAGAACTACTCCAACCAAGCCTGATGGGAAGTTTCTGTGGAGGACCTAAGAAGAAGCCAGAATTCACACACCATGAGCTCATCACCTTCCAGTAAACACATCACAACACTCTTTGGTGAGCTCCCAGACGCTTCACATCGCACCCAGCATTGACCCTGGAGTCTTGAATCTGAGCCTTGATGAACCATCATTAATGGAGCGGAGGCTTCACAGAATGAGACAGTCTGCAAACCCAGATGGGGTGGCAAGGGAAGGGAAGTTGATAAGTTTTCCCAGCATGCTTTCTGTGGCCGCTGTTCTCTTTTATCATCTGTAGAAAGCCCAAGTTGCTCATCAGATATGTGAATGTTAAGTAACAAGCAAATGCGTCTCTAAGCCAAATCCTACCAAATATGGAAACTGAGACGGGGCATGTTTCTGCTGAGGCCTCAGCTTTACCATAGATCCAGCTGTTCAAAGCAGCAGGATGCAAATAAAACTGCAAATGGAAGTTACTGTACTCATGGAATTTTTGTGCATAAATTCTGGTCCCAAGTTCTAAATTGAAATCTCTGCTCTTTAGCCATCCCCCTTCTGCAATCAGAGGCTCTAATCATTGGGTTTTATAAAATCTGATTTATAAAATTACATGCTTCACAATAAAATAGCTTCGGGGTGCAAGCACAAAATTTAAAACATTCAATTAAAAATATAAAACAGAGCAGCAGCAATGAAGAAAGACAGCATATATTAAAATCACCAGCTGCCTTCTGGGTAGATGGCCTCAAAGTGCCTTTAAACATTCTGTCTGAAGATCCAAAGGCAATTTTGGATTGGCCAGACAGGTAGGAACTACAGAGACTGTGTGGTGTGGGTGGTTGGCAAACACTGATTTCTGTTCACCCTGATCACTTCTCTGGGATTCTGTCCCCAGAGGAGGCAACGTGGCCTGATGGGCCAGGTTGAATAAGTGCTTCACACTGGTCCCTGGGGCTAGATGTCTCCTTGCAAACATGGCCAAGTTATTTAGCCATTTTGAATCTCAGTTACCTATTTTATAAATTAACATTAATAATAGCTCCTGCTTCAAAGGTTTCTTTATAAAACTTGAAAGTGAGACTTAGTCATCAATGTAATATCTGAATTAAAGCCCTCACTGTATGGTATATTATCCTTTTGTCAATAGTACCCTAATAAGTAATTAAGATGCAGCTGTATTTTAAAATCAAATTCTTGTAAAAGTCAGTATTTTTATGGAGAAAATGGTTTCTGAGTCAGTATGCTTCCTAACCACACATGGTGGAATATACCTGTCATCCCCCCACTCAGGAGGTTGATGTAGGAGTTCAGGAAGCACTGGCTACATGGAAGGTTCCAGATTACATACCTGAGCTTGTCAAAAAAAAAAACTGCTTTTCTCCCCACAGTAGGGAAAGTGAGGGACATTTCCATGAAGAGGAAAGTCAACAGAATAATATGCCGAGCTCCTTGTGTTCACCACCAGTTCTAACAGCCAAGCTCGTTGCATCCGTACCTGTTTCCTTTCTTCCATATAATTGTGAAGCCCCAAACATCTGATTGGTTCATTCCTGAACATTTCAGTATGTGTTTTTAAAAAGACTCATAGTAACACAGCCACTGCTATTATTACTGTACCCAAAGTCAATGCCAACTCCTCAGTATCACAAAATACCGAATCAATCCTCAGGTTTCCAAGGTCTCATAAATGCAAATTTTAAGGCTTCTTGAGACTCATAAATAAAAATATCTTTAAAGTCAAAATCCAAAGTGATGATTTTTTTAATTATTAGAATTAGTTGCTCTGTGTTTTGTATCTCTACCCACCTATGACACTCCCTCTACTGTGTGTGTGTGTGTGTGTGTGTGTGTGTGTGTGTTTCCTTGCAATTTATTCTTTGACAAAGTTGGGCTGTCCACCCTGCAGAGACTCCGGTGTGCCAGCATTTGTAAAGTTCTGCCGTGAGGGGCACATTGAGACCAACTTTCTCTCTGACGGTGATGGCCGTCATTATTTCACAAGGATGGAAAACAGAGGTGCTCTGTTTCACTACCTGCCATTTATGAATGCTGAATCTTCTAGAATGGACGCGTCCAGTTCTCTTTCAGAGCCAGCCTCCTTCACTCCTGACTAGTTTTCTGTTCTCCCTCATTCATTCAAGGAGCAACCACAGGCTCCAGGGAATACCAGAAGGGGCTCATGGAAGAGAAAGTTCAACCAGAGAGGGCCTCTCTGCCTTCATGACTGGGATCATATCCCCATGGGCAACACCCCCCAGAGCTGCATTGACTGAAGAACCAGGCACCTGGGCTCCCAAGGGCCTAATGTCTAGCAGCAACAGGGAGGAGGAGGAAGAGGGGACGCATCGGTGGGGGGGGGTCTTGAAGCTGACAGTGAGGTGCCATTCCTATGAGCTGCTGGAGGTTCAGCTGGGAGTGGAGGAGGGGCCTCAGGTGGTCAGCCCATGGCCAGTAACCCATGAGGCTGACAGAGCCCTGGAATCCCTCCCCACAGCCTTGCCCATGACACTTCTAATACTTCTAAAACTCGGGATAGAAAGACAGGAACATTTACTTGTCAAAGACATCCTAAGGAGGAAAACGTTCCTTATCTCTGAGTCCAAGAAATGGGTATCATTTGTATACTGAGCAAATAAGGAGCTATAAAAGCCTCTTCCTTTCCAATACAGGTTTGCTGGGGCATGAGAGCCAGAATGTGTTCATAACGCCAAGGGCTAATGGGACCTGGAATGCAGTAACAGAGTCGCACAATACAACCTCTGATTGCAGGAAGCCAAATACAAATAGACCTAGACAGCCAACCAACTGTAGCATGCAGACCATGAGGGCCGTCACAGGATGCCACCAGAATGTACCTAGAAAGGTTCAGGGGACACCCTGTAGGGTTGGGGGGAGCAGATGCTGATGGACTCTCCCCTTCCTGCTCTGCTCAGATACAACGCGTGCATACATCAGTGCTTCGAAAGGAGGGCCAAAGGTGCTGGGAACATGGTCAATGGATTGGCCAACAACGCTGAAATCGACGACAGCAGCAACTGTGACGCAACTGTGGTGCTACTTAAGAAAGGTGAGTGGCCAGTCTCTCATCCAGGAAGGGGGCGCCAACAGCTAGAGGGGAGTCTGTCTGTCCATCACATGGCCACAGCCAGGAATCGCACAGGGCCTTAAGGAAAGAGAGGGGAGACAGGACACAGAAGCTTCCAGCCCTCCTGCCCTGCCTTGAACCACCTCATGGGCCAGTCTGATACCTGGTGATGGGCCAGCTCAGAACCCCATGGATATTTCCAGAGAACTCATTTTCTGCAGGGAATAGAGAGACATGGGGCAGCAGAGACGGAGAGAGAAGACCAGAGGTATTGGTTCCATCACATTTGAGTTGTGTGACCACAAAAAATGTTATTTAACCTCTCTGAGCTGGACAAGTGGGTATCATCTTAGTTATGAATAAATCAGATGAAGTATGTGAAAAGGTCTTGCAACCATGTTCCATAAATGACAAGCACTGATAACTCCTCATCACGTCGATCCAGGCACACCTCCACAGTACATTAACTCAGGCTCTAAGCTCCGAAGGAGAGAGAAAATTACCACTGTTTTCAAAATAATTCTGATATTCATGTGTTCTCTGATTTAAAATATTATTGTACAGGAACATGGAAAAATATCATTTAATTTTTGCCCTGAGTGTGTTTCATTTTTTTTATTTGACTTTCAAAAAAACTTCTCCTTGAAATGTATCCCATATGGTTACTTTGCAGGAAAAATATAATTTAGAAAATACATAATTTATTTTCAACTATGTCTCTGACTTCGGACTCTGGGTAATTTATTAAATTTTGAAAATCAGATATTTGATATATTTTTTTCTGATATGAATGTTGAATAAGAGTCTGGTGTTACTTATCACCTCTCCACGTGAGGATTTTATTTACTTTCTTCTCTTCTGGGTACTAAATAATCATGAAAGGAACTCTTAGGGGGCCAAAGAGAGCTAAATAATATTAGTGTTTTCAGAGATCATTTCATGGTTCTGAGATGGGAAACAGAAGCAAGTGCTACAAGAGGCTGTACCAGGTGCCCATGGATATGGCACACGTTGCTTTTCCAAGGAAGGAGCCTTGCTAGAAAATTCTCCCAGGCCTCCAAGTCCTCACTGTATAGGACTTGTCCAAGCCCCTCCAGAATGTTGGCCCTCTGTGTATAGATAGCTCACTACCCCATGCCCCTTGTCCACTCCTGTAGGCGGGGCTGTAGGTGTATGAACATTTCCACACATGACCTCCACCTGGCACAAATTTCAGTTCTGTAGCATTTAATAGTGAAGTGTAAACAGTGCCGGCATTGGAAGGGTGTGAGGAGTTACCAGAAGCTACTGGGGTGGTGGATCGATAACCCTTTAAGGATGGGGAGAAATCCTCTTGTGTTGATCATTTCCAGCATGTAAATTAGTGATGTTGGAATCATTTCAAGACATTTTAAAGGAATATAATATTATCCATGGAAAGACAAATGTTTGTCCCTTCTTGATCCTTCCCTAAATGGAAAAACAAAAAGGAAGTAGAAAAAAAAAGGACAGAGGAAAGGAGAGAGGGAGGGAGGAAGGGAAGGAAAAGGAAAAGAGGGAGGAATGAAAGAAAGGGAAGTTGAGGAGGGAGAAAGAAGAAAGGGAGAGAGGGAAGGGGCAAGGAGGGAGGGAGGGATGGCTGGATGCACATGAACAGGTACGAAGGCGGGAAGGAGCCAGAGTCAAGGAAGAGAAGGGGGGAGGAAGAATGCACACCTCTGTTTTGCTCCTGACCTCCATGCTGTTCTTCTTGGTCTTCCTCATTCCTTAGCCAATTTCCACCGCAAAGCGTCAGTCATCATGGTGGATGAGCTGCTGTCAGCGTACCCACACCAGCTTTCTTTCTCGGAGGCTGGCCTTCGAATCATGATCACGAGCCACTTCCCCCCCAAGACCCGGCTCTCCATGGCCAGCCGCATGCTGATCAATGAGGTATCTGGTATAGTACAGGGCACGTGACCTTGGACACGGTGGGAAGTGGAGGGAAAGAAAAAGCAACCCTCCTGATGTGAAAGACTCAGAGTTTGTTGGTAGAGTGTTCCTTGGCCCTTTGGTATGTTTTCTCACTAGGCAGGCTGTGTGCCCTGGTCCTCACTCTTACTACCTCCTGTTGAGAGACAGAGCCTCGCATCCATAGCTGAACTCACCCCTTCTCCCAACCTTTTCCACTTGCAAAAAAGACCCTGGTGTGAGCTCGAACTAGAATAATTGCTTACCAATAACGGCAGCCTTATTGATTATATGAGTAATCAATAACGCTGTTCTGTGCCCTTCTTACATATGAAACAGAGAATGAGAACCCCAAGGGACATATAAGTCAGACACCGCACCCCAGGACTAGGAATTTTCTTCTAAGGGGATTTTGAAATTCCAATGTGCCAGAAAAGGTTAATCTTCCCTTGCAGAGGGAGGTTGTGTGAATCAATGAGGACTTTGGGGACGTTCTTAAAACTTGTCCCTGGAATTAACTGGAAACACCTCCTTGTCTGTTGTCTGGGGAAGATGCTGTCCATTCCTGCTGTGCCGTCAGGGATTCGCCCCAATGACCAGACTCACTCATCATTCTCTCTTTCCAGAGGCAAAGACTGATAAACAGCAGGGCTTATGCCAATGGGGAATCCGAGGTGGCCATCAAAATCCCAATTAAGCACACCGTAGAGAACGGAACCGGACCCAGCAATGCCCCTGACAGGGGCGTGAACGGGACGCGGAGGGATGATGTGGTGGCGGAGGCTGGCAATGACACAGAGAATGAGAACGAGGACAACGAGAACGACGAGAATGACGAGGAGGAAGAGGAGGATGAGGACGACGATGAAGGACCATACACACCGTTCGACCCTCCCTGTAAGAAGTCCTGCATCTGGGCTGGGGTGGCCAGCTGTTATGACAGTCTTCACTTAATTGGACTTTACGCTGTCCCATTCAAAAAGGGTCTTTTTATGCACATCAACATATTTACATAAAATGCTTATTGGGCAAAGCCCTGTTGTGAAAGGTCCAGAGATGGGAGCAGGTGACCAGGGATTGAAATTGGAGCTCTTTGACCAAATAAATCCATGCTGTGGACGAAAGGCCTCTCTTGGCCTCCTCGATGCTCTGTGAAACCTTTGGAGCACATGACTCAGCATGGTGCCTGGGGCAGAGGAACCCCATTCCCCTCCATCCATCTCTTTACAGTAATCTGGAAGTATCCTGCAAAGGCCATTCCTGGGGGACATGTGTCTAGACCCTTCATTCTCCATTCTCCCTCTCCTAGACCCTACTTTCTGCAGGACAGAAGCCACAGGAGATGCAGACCTGGGTGCAAAGCTAGTCCTCAGCACCCTATCCAGTGTGGCTGGCCCAAGGCTTCCAAGTACCCTGAGAGAGGTATAGACAAGGCCTGGGAAAGCTCTCAGAACCTTGGCTCCCAAGATGTGTCCTTCTCCACCAGCTGCCCTTGTACCATCCAGCCACCTTGCCTCCCGCCCCTCCCATGAGCAGAACAAGATCACACCCAAAGAACTTTTTATATGTCTTCCTAGACTTTTGAGAAGCTTCTAGCTATTTCTGAGAAGCATGCTCTGGTCTAGTTCACATTCAAGATCAAGTGCAGGAGGCTTTGTTAGTGTGTGCAGCCTCTGTAGGGTGTTTGAACTCTCATGAGAACTGTCCAAGGAAGGATCGTGTGATCTACCTGAAAGCTCATTTACTAATGGAATGTGGATCCAGAGTGTCCAAGTCCTGTGTTTCCTCTTGATGCTGTCCTCTGTGTCAGGGGACAACAAGGGCCACTCACATCAGAACTGCTCCTGAGCCCACTCACCACTCCTAAGAGAGTACTTTGTTAAGTACTTACCAAGACTAATTAGAAAATGTCATCCAGATTCCTCTTCTCCAGCCAAAGTTAAATTACTCCCTGTTGGTAGGTTATCTTGATAGAAAACACACACACACACACACACACACACACACACACACAGATCTCCCCGATCTGTGGCTTCACTTTCTGTGGTTTCACTTACCCGAGATTAACTGTGGTCAACCGCAATCATCCTCCACAGTCTGAAAATATTAAATGGAAAATTATGGAAATAAACAGTTCATGGGTTTGAAATTGAACTTCGTTCTGAGTCACGTGATGCAGTCCCACCTGGCAGACCCCGGCTTCGTCTCTGCCCACCCCCTCATTAATCAGTTGACATTGTGGCCACATGGCACCACTATTTATGTTCAAGCAGCCCTTTATTTTCACTGAACACTGTCCCCAAAGGGCAAGAGTTGTGGTGCTGGCAATTTTATGACAGCATCTTGTTATAATTGTGCAATTTGTATCATTAATTATTGTTATGAATCTCTTACTGTGCCTAACTAATAAACAAAACCATATCATAGGTGCAAATGTGCAGGAGAAAAACAGTGCATATCAGGTCTGGCAGCCCATGGGACCTTAGAAACTTATTCCCCAAAGAAAAGTTGGGGGGCTGGGGGGCTGCTTTACTGGCTCTTTGTCCATCAGATACCTTTGGATCTGTTTCTTAGCAAAAAAACCTTCTTCCCTGCCAACCAGCAGAAACCCAAAACCATTTTAAAGAGTAATGACCAAACAGCCCCCTCTTCCCCTGAGACTGCTTCTGTTCCTTTCCTTTTGCAACAAATAAGTACACATTCTGTTCTTTTCATTTTGTAACATATAACTACACATTTAACAGCTTAAAACAATGTCCTCTGGTTAGCTCATGGTGCTGTAGGTCAGAAACCAGCTGGATTCTAAACCTTACAAGACCATAGTCAAGATGTGGACAGGTCTAGAAACCCTAGGGAGAAACTTTGCCAGCACATGCGATCAGGTTAGTGGCAGGATTTGGTTTCTGTGACTATGGAAGCCCTTGCTAGCTATGCTCTGAGCCTGCGCAGTGCTCCTCGAGGCCCCTGGAGTTCCTCCTCATGGATCCCTCCGTTCTCAATAGCACGGTGTGTCAAGTTCTTCTCACACTTCTCATCTCTTCAGCTTCCCCTTGTTCTTCTGAGGACTCACGTGCTGAGATCAGCCACCTGATGTTTGCTGCACCCCAGAGCCCAGCAGTCAGTCGTGGACTCCATGTTCTGAGGACTGGGCTTTGGAAGCTTAGGGACTCAAGTCTAGAATTCCACCTGGTCCCCTTGTGTTCAGAGCACATTATTAGCCAACCATAATCAAACTTCAGAAATGCTTATTTTGCTAAACCTTCCCACAGATGAAAGAGTCAATCCCATTGTAGAGCCTTGAAATTTCCAGGTGCCATGTTGGTTTAATATTATCCCAGAATCCCCAAGTGCATCCCTGCAGGAAATAAGACACCTGGATGAGCAGGATGAGCAGGTAGCTCCCATGACTGGTCAGTACTTGTGGGACAAAGACCCATTACTGGTTCTGTCCAGTAGAAAAGCTGTGTCTTAGGTGGTCTCATCACTGTGTAAACAGCAGAGAACGTGTTCACACAAACTCTGTTAGCCATCGGTGCCACATGACCAAATGTCCTGGTGCTGTGTAACCGTATGCAAAATGCCTGCTTGCAGCCCCTCTGTGTCTCGGATTAGATTGCAGACAGCAGAGGCCTTGGCTCCTTGTGGATGAGGAGCATGGTCCTGACATCGCACTCCCCACCCACGTCATCCTGCACTTGGGACTTAGGAACCCAACATCAAGTGTCTGAGGTCTCACCAGCCCTTCTTCCCCTGAATGAGATGCAGGCTCTGACTCGGGGCTGAACAAGACCAGAGAATCTGCATTCCTAACAAGACCCCAGTGGCACTGATTTTACTGGTCCATGGGCCACAGTTGGGAGGAGTGATCAACTGACAGTGACCTTCTCATTTCTTCTAAGATGGGAAAGCTTTTAATTCAGAGCCTGAAACACATGGCCCTTGGCTTCACCTCCACGGAAGGGCGTTTTGATTTCTTAATTAACCACTGTGTCCCAGCACCTGGCACAAAATGGCTCCGGGGCCTCCAACAAACACGTGCTCCGTGAACAAATGAACTCATCCTTGGAGCTCTATGTGGAGCCAATGGTAATGGATCAAAAGATAGAAAAAATATGCAGAAATGCTGTTGACTCAGAGAGGAGAAGAAACTATTGTTTTACTCTTTATTCAGCCATGGGTATTAAGGCTAGATGACATGCACATGGTTCTTTCCTGCCACTCCTGTGAGTCATTTAAAAAGTGCCTTCTCTTGTCACTTGCTTTGCTCAAGGAGTTACATTTGTTATTTTGTGCTTAAAGTCCTATTTTAGATAATGCTTGTTGAATTGTACCTTTAGGGTCTTTACCATTTTAATGACAGTGGAATCGCTTTCCAGATCTCATATCCTTCTGTGTCAAATCAAAACATCTGAAAAGTAGCTCAGGAAAATCTCAGCCCTCACTAGCAAAGAACTTGAACTTGTGTGCAGCCTTGTAGAATGGATCTCATTTTCCCAGCTCTTGACTTCTGCATTTGGACTCGCCTTCATGCTCCATTTTCTTTTCTGAGGAATATTAAAGAACCAAATTGAGGTCATTTCTCTTCCTAATCATTAGTCTCTTTGTAACCAATGGTTGCTCATGTATTCGAAGCCTAGCCAAGACCCCTTTCTCCTCTTCTCTCTTCCTTCTCCTCCTCTGCTCTTCCTCCTCCTTCCTCTCTCTCTCTCTCTCTCCTCTCTCTCTCTCTCTCTCTCTCTTTCTCTCCCTCTCTCTCTCTTTTCATTAGGCCACAGGAAATCCCAAGAGCATGGCCTCCTCAGAATTCCAGGATGCATTTGAGATCCCACAATCTGGCCAGATTCCAAATTCTGTACCATTGAAGTTCTTCACAAACAACCTTTGGGCTGTCGTTTCTTCTTCATACTCTGGTCATTCTCTAGGATGCTACATGTCTCTTGACCTCCAAGTCTTAAATCTAACAGAATCCTCTTTCTTCATTTTATTTGTTAGTGGGATGCTCTCAGAATCTTAAAAACAAAAATGACTTTCTGTGGTCTCTCTAATTAGATTTTTTCTATAGTAATATTATTCTTACTAGTATTATTGATATTTTGAGCTTCCTTGAGGCAGAGAAGGGCTTCCCTGAAGACTGGAAGAAAGTCAGAGGTGGCGGCATATAAGCAGAGAACATGGGAAGGAAAGTCAATCAAGCCAGTCCTGGTGGTGTGAGGTGTGAGCTTATCTGACGCCAGCGGAAGCAAGAGCAACGTGCTGGAACAGTTTTCTTTTTGAAACTCTCCCCGTGGCTGTTGGTGGTAAACAGATCAAGTAGGACAGGCATTGGTGCAGGAGTCACCTTAGGAAGCCAGGTCTCCAGCCGGGCCACATGGGAAGTATTGACTGCCAGGGTGATGGGAGCACCCTGGGTAAGTGCCGGTGTGGACAAATCAAGCATGACTCACAGGATCTTGACTAGAGTAATTTACAGGATTTTGACTAGAGGAATTTACAGGATTTTGACTAGAGGAATTTACAGGATTTTGACTAGAGGAATTTACAGGATTCTGACTAGAGGAATTTGCAAGCTTACAGTTGTCCTAGCCCCTGCCCTGATGTTAAAAATCACCCGGATGGGTCCCTTCCCTCTAGCCAGCTAGAAACCCTGGATCAGCCAGGAGACCCTCCAAGGACTGGTTTTGGCAGCTCTGACACCGGCCAAGGGCTGCACAGGAACAGTTTCACGTAGCGCCCTCTAGCGTCACAGCTCTCTCTTGCAGGCATTGAAGCCAGGATTCCTCAGCCCTTGGCAGCAGGCGGGGTTGCTGCTTCCCACTGGGCCTGGCTATGGGGATCCCTGAGGCTTTGACAGGACACTGCCATAGCTCCCCAGCCTGGGGAGTCTGGCCTGCCGTTTCTCCACAGCTCTTCCAGCCGCTAGGGCATGCAGTTTCTTTTCTCTGGCTCTTTGGAGCCTTCTAACCTTCTCCAGCCTCAGCGATCTGTTCTCTCTGCTTCAATCATCCCCAGCTCTTCAGCTGTCACACGACCGACCAGTCCCTTGGCCACTTTTGCAGCTCAGCCTACAGACCACTCAGCTTGGCTGCATCTGGTTCAATCGCTTGGAAACTGTTCTTAGTTTCCTACAAAGTTAAGTAACTACCCACCCCAACACTCACCAACTTTCTCCAGGGCTACAAAAAGACCCGTCAAAGTATATTAATAATCACCTTAGATATCATACACCCTAAAATCGGCTGTTGCCAAGTACCCATCCCCCCCAGGGGAATGAATGAACAAGGTGTTATGGATTCAGAGCAATTAAAAGGAATGAATTGCCAGAAATTAAATGATCCTCAAAAAATACTGTGTTGGGTAACACAAGGTAAGCCTATAAACAGATGAGCAATTCATTTGAAGTTGGGGAACAGGGAAAGCTAAATTATGGTAGTCAGGATGAAGGTGACTAGAAAGAGACACAGAGAACTTTCTGGAAGATGGAGACGTTCTGCATCTCGGTTGAGTACGTACTCCAAAGGTGCATACATATTTCTTTCCAGGTAAATTAGCAAGTAAGTCCAATGGTGATGAAAGCCAAAGGACTTGAGCCAATCAATGTCTTTGTCAAATCTGAGGTTGCGAGGAATCATCACAGGATAGTCGCCCAAATAATCATGGCTGAGTGTCCATGATGTGAAGTGTTCAGGCAACACAGGGAGAATCAAAGCAGATCCTTTATCTTGTCCCAGAGATCCAACCAGAAAGCATTCAGTTAGTGATGCAAACGGTAAGGGCTTCCACTAGATGGCGCTGTGTCTGCTGGCACGTTATGATTTGGGAAAAAATGCCATGGAAAACAGACACAAACAGGTGATCTTCCCAGCTCTCCATCCTCCCCTTGAAACCCCCTGCGGTGCGCACACACACACACACACACACACACACACACACACACACATACACACACACACAATGGTTCCTTCTGTGTCCTGAGTGTCCTTCCCATCTTTCCCCACCTGGTCTATTTGTGGAATCATGCCCCCAGCCAGGTGCTACTCAGAAGTGACTCAGTCATTTGCAAGACCTACTGAGCAAGTGGGCAGTGGGTAACATCCTTTATTCTCTTTGGTTTTCTACGGCAGGTTCCGGTGTTTTGGGAAGCACTTGGAGTTTGTAAGAGGCTTCATTCTGGGAAAGCAATGTTGAAGCTAACGCTCTTCTTTGCTTTCGTCTTTCCCAGCTGGCAAACTGGAAGCAGTGAAGTGGGCATTCACCTGGCCCCTGAGTTTCGTCTTATACTTCACTGTCCCCAACTGCAACAAACCCCGCTGGGAGAAGTGGTTTATGGTGACATTTGCTTCCTCCACACTGTGGATTGCAGCCTTCTCCTACATGATGGTGTGGATGGTGAGTGTGCATCCTACACTGTTGGTCACTAGCAGTCAGCTGTAAGCCCTAAGCTATTAAAGAGTTCAATATGCTGTGTAGCAAAGCACCCTCTCAATCCCTGGTCACGAGCATTCTTTCTGCTCGCTTGTCTTTCTTTAGCTGCCTTGATTTGATGAATCTGAGCTGGGACCGGCTCTGCAGCTCGGCTTCAGGATACAGAATGGAGACATTTAAGTGAGACAGCAGTCAGAGGCCATGTCTACTGCACGTGGTTATATCTTTGAATGGCAGCAATCTGGGGATCCTGTTGTCATGGTGTATCACTGGGACTCAAGGAGACAAATGGCACCTGTAGGTGCCTCCTGGGGTCTTCGCTTGAGACTGGCTTACCTTACCGATGACTTCCTTCTACCTTCCATTAACCAAGCCCCCGGTCTATGGGTGGGGAAATGACTGACCGCAGAGCCATAGGCAAAGGACCGGTTGGAAAGGGTAAAACCTTCTCAGTGCAACCCACCCCATCTGCCAACCTTAGTTCTTCAAGCAATGAGGTCAGCGCATTGCATTAAGACTGCTCATGGGCCCTTCTGAGGCTGAAATAATGATCCAAGTGTTGGCTAGGGGATGGAGCCATCTCAAAAGAGCTGCGCCCTTAAAGTCATTTTAAGAAGCCCAGACGCACATAGAAAGCATTACTCATTTATGATGATATCTTTTAACTGGGGAACAAGCCTAATTCATTAGAATTGGAGTCGGGCAGAAATTAAAAGCATGACAAAATTATGCAAATCCAAATTGCTTGAGTATTGGACAGAAATGCAATATAAATTCAAGGGAATTAAACTGTTAAAAAAGGGTTCTGAAAAGATGACCTTGAAGGTAATAACAAATTTGTAAACCTGACAGAATGAAGTCAGGCTTATCCCTGGTCTTAATATCACAAACAAACAGATTTTTTTAAACACAGAAATCTTATAGGCAGAGTCTTCTCCCTCGCGGACACATTCATTGAGTGCCACCTTCAATGCAGGTTTGGGTTACCTCAAGATCTGAAATGCACTAACCATTGAGATGACCAACCTGGGCTCCCTTCTGGAAAAATTCCAATAAGACCTGAGAAGAGACGAGGTGGTGAGGGAAAACACGAAGAGGAAACGAGGGACATGGGCTGGGCCTCTGAGGCCTTCATTTTCCCAGAACTCCTTGCTTCACCACAAACATCCTAATATTAGTGAAAGCTCTCAGGAACCCCAGCTGAGCCAGGCCACAGTCCCCAGGGACCGAGCTGGGGGTTAAGAAGGAAAAACAAGGCTTAGCCAGCATGGCGTAGCTCCATTTTGCAAAGGCTGCTAAGAACAACCACAAAGAAATGTGGGTTCATCCTCTCTGGAGACTGGCAGGCAGAAGCTCAAGGCCACCCAGGCTTAAATTCAGCCCTGAAAGGAAGTGGGGTGCACTCCCTGGTCCAGAAGGAGCTGTGAGAAAAACACACTCTTAGTGATGCGGGAGTTGTGTTTCCCGAGGTGTCCTGGAGGGTGAGGAAGCACCTGTAGCACCCTGAGATGTCCTGAGTTCAAGTCTTGCCAGTCCCGTGTCTTAAAGCCCACATACAAGGAATCTACGTGTCATTCGCTCCTGGCTCCATCATCCTGCCACCAGCTGCATGCTGCTCCATTTGCCCAAAAGGGAATTGGCCAGGTTTGGGGTGGGGGTACAACAATGAGCTCACCTGTATCACAGGTGATGTCTCCTGTCACCAGTCCATCTTTTGCAATTCTCCTCCGGTTAAACTAAGGTACTTCCCATTCATATATATATATATATATATATATATATATATATATATATATATATATATATAT
>PVHP010001490.1:0-27855 GCA_004024765.1 Zapus hudsonius | reverse complement strand
GCCCAGTGCCTAAGTGCTGAGAAGAAAAAGACAAGCCATGATGGAGAAGATGTTGACCAGCTACCAAGCTTCAAGGAAGTGAGAGAGGGGAAAACCAGTCATGGCTTTTCTGACAAGTCCAGAAGATGGGCAACAGCCCCTTTTTACATCTTGTCAACTCCTGTCACTGATCTGCTGACGTGGCTGCTGACATTCCTAGCGTAGCCTGTCAGCCAGGATTCCTCAGGACCATCTTGCGTTCAAATATCTTGTCCCGATGTGATCTTTTCCCTGAAACCCTAGCTCTGCAAACTGCCCTTGTCACCTGGAAAGAATAAAGGAAAGACCTTTCACTGAAAGTCTGGGCTTGGTAAGGGTACCATCTCATGAGCTGGGGTCCAGGTCTCATTCACACAATGCCCCTGCCCCTCTCTGTTGGCATAGAGAGCAGGTGTGAACCCCCAGAGATGGCCTGGGTTGGAACCTTTCCTGCTTCTTATCAGAAGGAGCCTGGGCAGGCAGCTCCCGGGGGTCCTTGGCTCACTGCCTCTTCCTGCTTCTTCCAGGTTACCATCATTGGTTACACCCTGGGCATCCCTGATGTCATCATGGGGATCACCTTTCTGGCTGCAGGAACCAGCGTGCCTGACTGCATGGCCAGTCTCATTGTGGCCAGACAAGGTGGGACCTTCATAAGCAGCAGGGATTGGGAGGGAAAGAAGGTGTAGTCAGCCTCACACCACTGGGAGGAATCTCCAAACCAGGCACAATTTGGGGAGGAAAGTATGTATTAAAGTAACAGATCCAGGGGAAGTTTAATAAAGAAGAAAAGGGCTGCCCCCCTTTCACAGATCCAAGCAGAGAGAGAGAGAGAGAGAGAGAGAGAGAGAGAGAGAGAGAGAGAGAGAGAGACAGGAGAGAGAGAGAAACCCAGCACCTCCAAAGCAAGCAAGCACACTCTGACTATTATTAACAAAACAGCAGGAGCTCCAGACTTCAGCTCGGACTGCTCTTTACATATGTATCACTGAAATTTTATATCCACCTTAGAAATTCCCTAGGCCAGGCCAAGGTGACATTTCCTCCAGCCAGGTAGCTGGAGAAAAACTTTCACCCTTTTAAATCTATTGGGGAACATTCAGTCAAACTACCACAACCTCCTTGCCTGGGGTGGGGTCCATGTGGAAAGTAAGGGGGCAGCAAGATCCCACTGGGAAGGAGTGATGGGTGACCTCCATGTCACGTTGACCAAAAGACTCCCTGATTTCAGAGGAATGAGAAGAAAGGGTCAATCTACCTTAGAGAGCACAGACATTTGCTGAAACAGCACCTACCTTCAGGTTGTATTACCATCCACTCATGTTAAAAATAGTAATAAGTATAATGGCAGCTAACCTGTACTGAGTGAGGCTTTTTAGGCACATCGTCTTATTAATTTATTTTTTATTTATTTGAGAGAGAAGTATGGACATGCCAGAGTCTCTTGTGCTGCAAATGAACTCCAGATGCATGCACCACTTTATGTATCTGGTTTTATGTGGATACTGGGGAATTGAACCCAAGCTTTGCAAATAAGCACCTTTAACTGCTGAGCCATCTCCACAGCCCCCATCTTATCAATTTAAACAACTCAGAGGTAGAGACGATTGTGCTCCCATTTCATGGACAAGGAAACTGAGAAGACGGACCCACCTGCCTTAGGCTTTTCCACATACAGCACCTCTCAAAGCAACAATTGCTAGAGGTCAGCTTTCAGCACGTGGTGGACGCTTGTTTGCTTTAAAGCCAAGCTCACCTCCCCAGGTGGACAATCTCAGTGGCCATGACTTTCCTGGGACCCACTCTCACTGGTGCCCTGATTGATGCTGGAAGGCATTTTATTTCAAACAAGTGCTCCATGCAACTCAAAACTTAACTCGGTGTCTTCTAGATGTCCTCTGGAAATTCTACCGATGGCATTATCTTTATGTCACTCAATTCTGCAGAAGCCACAAATACAGGGTAGAGCAGGTGCAAGTTGTATAATGCAATATGTATAATTTGGTGAACTCACAAGCCACCATGTATACAGTGGGCTTTATTCCTTCTAGAAGGGTGGCCGGGACCTTCCAGAATTCATGGAACCCTTTATGGACTTTTTAAATCACTGGTGTTGAGTCGGTGATCATATCTGAGGGAAGACCGATGGTTAGTGTGCTTCTGTGTTTTACCAACAGCGTCCTTTTACATAGCAAAGATGGGAGAGAATAAGATACATGATCCAGCAAAATCATTCTCTGGCCATTATCCCAGAGACTTGGCAGAGTGCCACATGGGTCCCCTGCACTTTACTGGGATCCACTCCCTCACCAGTCGCCCTTTGTCCTTGCAGGAATGGGGGACATGGCTGTATCCAACTCCATTGGGAGCAACGTGTTTGATATCCTGATTGGCCTTGGTCTCCCCTGGGCTCTACAGACTCTGGCTGTGGATTATGGATCCTATGTAAGTGACTTGCTCCATAACTTTTCCTGAAATTCAGAACTCTGCACAGACCTTGGCCTCTGGGATGTTTTCTCCACGTAAGGAGGTGTGGAAAGAATCATGCTGAGGGGAAAACAGATTCTCATTAGTCCTTCCGGAGCCAGGCAGGTGGAGAAATTCAGGAATCTAGATCAGAAGCTAGCAACCTCTTTCTGTCAAAGGCAGGATGTTAAGCAATGTAGTGAGCAGCTGTTCTCAGCCACAGCTACTAACTCTGCAGATGTAGCAAGCAGCCATAAAAAGTATGGTAGTTTGAACACTATTTATAGAAACAAAGGTGACTGCTTAGAATTTTATGTCATGATATGTTATGCTTCCCTTGATTTTTTCCCCCAAATTATTTAAAAATGTAAAAATCATTCTTATCTCAGAAGCTGCCCAGACCAGTTGGTGACTTACCTTTGGCCCCTGGATTACAGTCCCCATCATCCCCTACCCTCGTATAATTGTACTTCTGTTTTTCAGGTGACAATTAAGAGACACTTGTAAGAGAGAGGCTGAAGAGATATCATGTAGGTTTAAATAGGTGTCATCCATTGGCTGGTCACAGGATTCCAAATAATCCCCCTAAAGTTTGCAGCTCGATGAGCGAGCCTCCTGCCAGTTAGCGCTTTTGGATTGATGCACACCAACCAAATTCCCAAGAGTTTTCTGTGCATAAGAACAAGGCAGGAAGCATATTTATTGGAGGCGGTGATTTGTTTTCTCTGTATTTCTGGAGAAATCTTTTGTGGGAGATATCCTTGGGCCCATGAACATCCTTAAGTCTGATCAGGAGTACTCACAGCATTCAATAATAATGTTAAGTCTGATCAGAGGTACTCACAGCATTCAATAATAGGTGATTTTAAGTCTGATCAGGAGTCCTGACAACATTCAATAATAGAAAACATTCAATAACAGGTGATATTAAGTTTGATCAGGGGTACTGACAGCATTCAATAAGAGGCTGATCAGGGGCACTCACAGCATTCAATAATAGATAATGTTAAGTCTGATCAGGGGTACTTACAGCATTCAATAGTAGATGATATTTGTGGCTAAGCTTGGTCATAACAAAGTGTGTAGAGGGAGGG
Source organism: Zapus hudsonius (assembly GCA_004024765.1). Lineage (NCBI taxonomy): Eukaryota > Metazoa > Chordata > Mammalia > Rodentia > Dipodidae > Zapus > Zapus hudsonius. Next base: position 24,277 of record PVHP010001490.1, on the reverse strand, counting down.
CAGCAGGAAAATGAAAGGAATTTAGAAGTCCAGAGAGGTCCTGAGCAGGCTTCTAGTTCTTTCTCTGATGGGTCACACAAGAACCTCAGGGACAGGTGGGAGTTGTCTTAGAAAAGGGAAGTCTCTGAAGTCTGAGGCATTCAGGGAGGGCTGGTCAGGTGGTACTTTTCTGCTCTAAGACCAGCTGTAATCATTTGAATTTCCAAGCCCAGGTATATATCATCAAGCTTGCTAGACAGCCCTGACTTATGGGTCCAACATGGCCTGTGTTACTCCTCATGAACAAAACACCATCAATCAGCCACATGTCAAGAGCAGGGATTGGCTAAGGCTCCCTGAGAGGGCCTGCTCTATTCCAGGTGCTTTATTGTATACAACCCTAGAATCTCACTGGAGTAACTCAACCATGGCTTCTTTCTTACACAAATTCCACAGCAGACATCCCGACTCTGACAGCTCCCGTGGATTCTTCCAAGCAGAGACTCGGGGAGTGAGGAGAATTTCATCATGTATGTCCTGAAGGCCTTCTTCTCTGGCCATGCAGAAAGTAGAGAAAGCAAGAGCATGGGAGACAGTGCAAGTCATTCTATGACACCATTCCATTTTCCACGTTAGTCTCACATGCTCACTAGAAGCAAGAAAGATCTGGGTCATTCATTTAGCTGTGACCAAGGAGGAGAAAAGCCAGTGTCTGTGCACTTACCTGGCTTACCTGTGACCCACTTCCCTTCCGTTAACGCGTCATTCCTGTTCTCAAGATGAAAGCAGCAGTTTTGAGGATCTGAGTTCACTTGCTAGACTAGCTTGTCACTTTCTTAAAATACAAATGTTGTCGATGTTAAAAGATTCTCGAGGTGTCTACAATTACATAGCCTTAACTTTTATCCTCAGTATAAAAATAGTGAATGTGCTTTATAGAAAATTATAGTAGAGTAAGTGAGAGAGCAGAGTCCTTACCTCACGATCCAGGAAGCAGTAAAAGAGCAAAAACGGACTGGGGACTCACAGTCCCCTTCAAAGGCGTGCCTTCAAATGAACCAAAGACCTCCCACTAAACCACATGTCATAAAAGTCACACACCCCCCAATAGTACCACCCCAAGTACCAAGCCTTTAACACATTTAACACATTTGGGGGACACTACCTATACTGAAAAATATAGCATCCACTAGATAACAGGGTGCAGTGATGGTAGATAAAAAATCAGAAATTTTCAAAAAAACAAAGCTAGAACTCATCCCAGAACTAACCCAGGTCCTTTCATCAACTTTGAACTCTTCCTGACCATGAATATCAAACCTGAAATTCCAGCTAACTCAGCATGCCATCCATCACAAATAATCACCCTAGTGGCCTGTCTTCCTTCCCTCTCTTTCTGACCTTCTTCCAATAGTATAAAGAAGGAGAACTTAAGCATTATTAGTCTGCCAACAGTAATTCCCACAGTTATGAAAATATTCCCTAGCCAGCTCCCGACATCTAGTGACAGGGTGACATCATGAAGACAAAAATTCAAGTCCTATTAGATGTTTGGATCAAACTCATATTTTCCATCTGAAGATGACAGAATTGGGTCACTCTGTCCTTTGTGCTGGAATTGTACAAAAAACCAGAGCAGTCTTACAGTGAAGGTCTCCTCATCCTTTTCCTAGAAGGAAAACACAGGGAGCCAGGCTGCTCTATGATCAGCAGATATGTATGTACATACGAGTCCTCTTAGGGAAAAATTTGGTTGTGAAGATTCTAGAGAAAAGAATGTAACAGTACAGTTTCACCCAAATGCTTCTGTCAACCACTACAAGAAAGATCTCTGTTTAATTCCAGAGATACAAATGTCTAGCATGGACCTCTCTTATGAAAGGAATTCAGCAGTATAACCAACCGGCAGTTCACAACTGTGTGGGAAGCCTATATTTTGCTTATGCATGGAGGGAAGCATGGGTTCAGTTCCCTCCTTCTACAGGTGGACATTAGTGCCCCATTGGAAGGTGTTAAAAAGCAGATTTTGCTTTGAACTTGAAAGATCCCAAGGCAGAAGTTGAGATTGGCTTATTGTTCAGTAAGAAGCTACGGTTGTACTGGTCTGAAATTTCGCTGGGTGTTCTGGAAACTTGTGTTCCATAAGTAGTGATGGTGTTCCTGGTTTGCAAGTTTCCATCCCGAGCTAGTAGTAGAATATAAATGCAGAAGAAACAGAGCCAGGCCAGCTTTGGGCTCACTTAGTGGAGTGACTGTCATAAAGCCAGCTCAGATCCTGAGACCATGATTTTTATGCTACTTTTTTTAAAAACTTATTTTCCTCAAATAATTGGTGGTGGAACAGTTACTTTTTTGTTGCTGGGCCAAAGTACCCAACCAGAAGCAGCTTATGGGAAAAAGGGTTTTATTTCAGGCTTACAATTTGAAGGGGAAGTTTCATCAGGGTAGAGAAAGTGTGGTATGAGCAGAAAGCTGGATCCCAGCAGCAGGGAGGTAGCAACAAGACTGAGCTGAGTGAGTTCTACCCACCCACTAATAAACCTCCAGGTCCGCCACCAGCCAGGCTCCACCTCTCCACCAGCTGGGGACCAAGTAGGAAGCTTAAACACAAACACTTGTGGCTGCAGGGAGCGTTTTACATTCAAACCACTGCAAGTAGGTTTCTGTCTCAGTGTTGAAGGATTCTGAGTTGTGAGGATGATCGCTTGTTCAATCCCTTCTCTCCCTGGCTTTCATCGGGTTTCCCTAATGGCCAATCTCCAAGCCCAGCTGTTCTGGGAGGTAGAAACTGAGATGCAGTCGTTTGGGGAAAATGGCACAGGATCATGGGAAAGCAAACTTAGGGCGTCACAGCCACAAGCATTTGTCCTGCCCTGATCTCCACCCCCAGCTGTTCCCAAGAGAGGGGCTTCATTTCCGAAAGGATACTCAAGGGTCTCCTTCTGTTTAGCATAGCAGTAACCCCAGGACATCGCTCTACATCTCTGACATCAGAACTGAGCAGCTTGTGTGGGTTTAATGGCCTCTGCCAGCTTCACGAAGGACCTGCCGACAGTTCTGAAGCGATTTTCCATCTCACCCAGATGGGATTTCCAAGTCATAATTATGGAATAATTACCATCCAGACAGCTGTTCTGGGCCTGACATTAGGTTCAAACATTTGGCAGTGAGGAACGAGTGTGCTTTTACAGATTTTGACATTTTCTTACACTCTGGCTTGCTCAGAAGTCAGCTAGTTACCTAAGTGCCCCAAATAAGAAATGCTTTTAAAAGTCGAAGTTTGGAAAATGAGCCCTTCTTGTCCCATTATGATGATGAACAACTGTACAATGAGATTTAACAGAACTAAGAAAGTCAGCAGAAAGGCTCCAGAAACCCAGAGCACAGCTCATATTTCTAAGCTGACGCTGAGAAAAGTGAAATAAATCTGAGAAGCAATGGCGGGAAGAAGAGAGGCCTGCCCTTTCCTCTTTCCAACAAGAGTCTTCGTGACTCTAGAATCCACAGAAGTAAACGGAAGAGATGAGCAGGAATGCCATCCCACAGTTTCTGTATGCTTCATTCTTTTTAATTCTTTATTTTTGGGACCAAGCATTAACTGCACACCTACTGTGTATTGAGACGCTATGGTAAGCAAGACGGACAGTCCTGGGTTCCTGGAATGACAGTCTGTGGAGAAGACAAGTTCTCCTGCAATTGCAGACAAGGGTGTGATGCTGCTTTCCAAAGAGCCAGATGTGCAGCACATTGTGTGGCAGGGGAGAGGGAACCTGCAACACCAGCGAGGATGGAACACCTTTCCTGAAAAGCTGAGATTATCAGAGCAAGTCGGCAGAGGAAAGTGGGAGAAACTTTTTATTTTTCAAGCAGAAAGAACAACTTGTAGAAACCCAAAATGTAAGAAGATTTGATACTTTGAAGGTCCCTCTTGGGCAGATGCTGTGGCTGGGGACAAAGTGTCATGGGTGGAGTGGGGGGGAGCAGGAGAGCAGAGAGATGATGGCAGGAGTGAAAGCAGTGACACAGAGAGGCCACGAGGTCAAGGGCAGCATGAGCCATGGTGATGGAAAGAATGAAGGAGAGGGAGAGAGGTGTGCTCACACTGCCCTTCAGAAAGAAGATGATGAGAACTACATGGAGAAAAGGTTGGAGCCCAGCAAGACTGACAGCAAGGCCAGACAGGAGGCACTGGCATCAGAAGGAAGATAGGATGAGTTGTTGGGTAGTTGTATTAGTTATCCATTGCCACTATAGTGCCGGATAACAAACAGCCCCGAGTCAGTAGTATAAATTCATTAGCATATATTTATCACTCATGCATCTGTATCTGGCAGAGTACAATGAAGCCTAGAGTTTAGCAAAAGCCCAAGTCCAAATGCAGACATGATCCTTCAACCGTGTTGTAAGAGCCCTCTTTAGCTTACTTTCAAATGGGAGAGCAAAACTCACCCACTTACATCCCTGAGTGTGCCCTAGAACTAAATGCACCTGTGGGGGGAGCGGGGAGAACACACCAGAGAGGAGAGGGCTCGGGAAGGCCAGCTGTCACAAACTTGCTTCTTTTCTGAGGCTTGTTTTCTTTCTAACCTCAGTAAACAGTTTAAGGAAAGACATCTCTACCCAGTATCACCCAATGTAATGCCACGGATAGTAACGTCCATTTGGAAACTACACCCAAACAAGTGTTCGAAATACCCAAATTTCCCCTGAATATGCCCTGTCTCACCTGATCTCGGAAGCTGAGCAGGGGCGGGCCTGGATTGTACTTGGATGGGAGAATTATCCAAATTTTTAAAATGCAAAGCACTAAGAAGGCTGAGGCGGGAATATAATGTGTTTGAGGCTAGCCTGGGCTACATAGTGAAAGCCAGAGGAGAGAGAGAGAGAAAGGGGGGAACGAAAGGGAAGGAGAAGAGTTCAGAGGAAAAGGGGAACAAAAGGGGAAACAGAGAGAGGAAAGGAAAGTAGAAGAGAGAGAAGGAGAAATGCAAAGCAAGGTGCAATGTGATCCAAGCTATGAGTAAGTTAGCAAAAACCCAAGACCTTCCTATTTTTCCAAAAAAAAAAAAAAAACTCATTGATTGGGTAGAGCTGAGCTCAGGTCTCAGAAACGCTATAACTGCTGCAGGGGGATCCATATCTCTTTAGACTGCGGTGCTTGGATCCCAAAGGTAGTAGGGCTCTGGGAACTGTTTTATGAGCAGTATGAATCCATGAAGTTCGGTGTGAATGGGTCTCTGTGTGCACATCTGTACTAAAACTGTGCCTGTGCTGTGGGCTATGTTCCTGTTGACTTTGGAAGCAGTCAGCCTTCTGTTTCCTCTCTCACGCCTTGCCAGAAAGGAATCGGAAAACAAAAATGCTTATTTCTGAAGGCAAGGAATGAAAACAACATTAAACGTCAGGACTGAAATGTACCTCATGTGCTTGGCTCAGCATTGCCATGAAGAAACCCTGCATTTGACTGATCACATGCCTCACCTCAGTGAAGTATCAGCCAGGGAAACAGTTCAACTCAGAGATGCCCATTTGGGGGTCACAGATGATACAGAAATGAGAAAGGTTTGGTGCTGTTATCTGGCTTAGCAGACCCCCAGTAGAATAGTTCTGCTCCCCACAAGGACAGTCTCCTTGGATTATGGAAATAGTCTGTGACATGTATTCATTTTTATACAGTGATGATGTATTAGTTACTTTCTTGTTGCTGGGACAAAGTGACGAAAATCATTGTAGGGAAGGGAGGACTTCGTTTAGCTTACAGTTCCTAGTTACCATTCATCATGGCGGGGAAGGGATGGATGTCGGCAGAAGCTTGAAGCAGAGCTGGTCACATGCAGTCCACAGTGAGGATGCAGAGATGGATTGATCTCTCTTTTGATACAGTTCAGGACCCTGACCCAGGGAGTGGTGCTGCCCACAGTCAAGGTGGGTTTTCCCACTAAACTTAACCAAATCAAGATATTCCCTCACAGATATGTCCAGAGGCTAATCTAACCTAGATAACCACTCAGACAATCAATCACTCTAGGTCCTGTGAAGTTGACAGTCAACATGAACCATAGCAGATTGGCTTCATAAAGACCACTTCACTCAAGAATATCTCATAATTTGAGCCTATTTTCCCACTAAACTTTTTTTTCTGCTCCTTCCCCATTCTCTCATCCTCTTCCTTCTCTCAGATAGTCCTACTTCCGCTTCCATTCTTATATAAAAATCATTTTATGTATGAAATTTATAGTATTCCATTTACTTGTACCATTTATATGTATGATATATATTAAATTTAGAATCCACATAGGAGAGAATATATGTAGGTTCCTTACATGAATACATGCATTTGTCAAATACACTTAAGATCTGTGCCTCTCTCTTTTCTTTTTCCTTTAATTTTTCTGTGCATGACATGTGTGTATGTGTGTGTTAATGTGTGTCACTGTGGTTGAACATGTGTCACAGCGTGTGCAGGGATACGAGGACAACTTCAGGTGTCAGTCCTCACCTGCCACCTTGTTCAAGGCAGGACCTCATTGTTCACTACTGTGCTTACAGGTCAAGTGACTCACAAGTTTCCAGGAACTTCTCCCGCCTCTGCCTCTCTTCTTGAGTTAGATGTCCTGGGATTACAAATGACCATGACAACATCCAGCTTTATGGATGTTCTGGAGATTTGAACTCAGATCCTCACACTTATGAATCAAGCACTTTATTCACTGAGCCATTTCCATGGCCCCAAGATCTGTCTCTCTTCCCATGGGCTAGTTGTGCCTCAACTAGAAAAAACTTGGCATTCTCTACAAAGATCTGCTTATAGCCAACCCTCACCACGTTTGGTCTGGCTCTCCATCGAAATGTCCACTCTTGCCCTTTGTGCCCAGTCTCACTGCCACTCTTCATGTGTGAACATACATATGTTTGGTATCATAGGCAGATTTTCATTTAAACATGTGGGTACTGAGGAAACACACTGGAAACCCAGGCAGGAAACCCAAAATACCTTTGGGGTATTTGGACTAGCTGGGGAGGAAAGATCTACCCCATACACATAGGCACAGGCAGGAGATCAGTATCAGGCAGGAGAGAGAGAGTTGGGGCAGGATGGGCGGAGTACACGTGGAAAGGGGGTGAATATACCACCTGACTAAGGCCCCATATGGGGCAGGACCGTGCCTAGGTTGGAGAGGTGAGTTGCACCACTTTGGGAAAGTTCCAACTGCCCAGCTGCAGAGAGGGATGACAGGATATGAGATCGTGGCAGGATCTTCCCTACCCTTCCCTAGCTACCTTTATGATCTGTATTAATGGTCACCTACTGGCAAGGAGCCTCATTTGATTTTGCTTTTGAATTATGAAGAAAATAAATACACATGAATACTTCAAAACCAGAAGCAGCTCAGTTGTCAAAGGGGGAAAAAAATGAAACAAACTATGCTTTATTCATATTCACTGTATAAAAGTAGATGAGCTATTAATGCAATAAAAACCTTGAAGGAATCTTTAAACATGATGATGAACAAAAAATGTTGATGCAAAAAAATTGCACACCTCTAGATTCTATTCCTAGGAAACTCTAGGATGACCTAAACTGACAAAATCAGTGACTGCCTATGGGGAGACGAGGAGGGAGGGTAACAAGAGAACTTCCTGGGGGATTATAAGTGCTCTGCGTCATATTTGAGTTACACAAATATATTCATTTCTCAGAACCTATTGAACGGAACAATCGTGAATTGTGAAAATAAAAGACGTGAACTAACATTGAACACTGCTTAATTAGATGTAGACAGGAATGTTTCAGGCTGTACTAAGGTGCTCGGGTATCTGCATCTTACTTTTACATTCATTTAAAAAAAATAACATGGCACAGCTGGACGAGGTGTTGCGTGCCTTTAATCCCAGCACTTGGGAGGGAGGGGGATAGCTATGAGTTCAAAGCCAGCCTGAGACTGGAGAGTGAATTCCAGTTTGGCCTGGGCTAGAGCAAGACCTTACCTCACAAAAATTCAAAAGGATAAAAATAACATGGCATAATTCTTCAATTTATGTGTGTGTGTGTTGTGTGGATGTGTATGTGTGATATATGAACATGTGCATGCAGATATGCACATAAGGAAGCCAGAGGAAAAGGTTGAGTGTCTTATCTGTGGGTTTCCTTGAGACAGAGTCTCTCACTGAGCCTGATCTGCTATTGGCTGACCAGTGACCCCCAGGAATTCTCTGGTCTCCACTTTTCACAGAAATGGGATTGCTTGGCACGGGTGGCCATGCCCAGCTGTTTCTATGGGCATCCTCGTGCTTGAGTGGTTGGGAAGATTGGGCAGAGGTCATATTCCTCTGGAACATTCACTAGGAAGGGCTACCCATGTTCCCTCTGCTGCCATCTTCTCTCTGACCAGTCTTCATTGCCCCGCTGAAAATGGTCTTCTTGTAGACCTTGTGTGACATGATAGCTCATGGTCATTATTCACTCATCAGTTACACATTAAGCATCAGGTGGTGTGAGGAGGGTTTAGTAACACAGGCCTTGCCCTTCATGACAGTAATCTAGTAAGAGGTTGGGGGAGGGGAGGGGAAAGCCAGGAGGTCCTTTACAATGGCTGGGAATAAATGGCCCACAGTGACTGAGAATGTGTTCACGAGCTTTATGCTAGATTAACTCAATCCTCATGAACAAGCATGGAGTAGGAACAGTCTTTCTCCATTCAAAACATCAGAAAACAGACATTTATGGAAGTTGAATAACTGGTATAACAAGTGAGTCACTAAGCAGAGATTTGAAACAAAGAAAGTGGAGTCTGGGGACCAAGGAGATGGTGCTTAGGTGAAGAGCCCTTGCTGCGTAAGCATGAGGAACTGTGGCCATCTTGGCTCCACTCCCAAGAACCCTCGTAAAAAGCTTGGCACAGCCATGCATGTCTATAACCCTAGCCTGCTGGGAGGGGGCCTGGAATGCTGGGGCTCAGTGACTGAAGTGGCAGCTCCAGGTGAGGGAGAGATGCAGATCAAAGAAGTACATGGAGTGGATGCATAAACCGCACTGCACATCCTGCACACACACACATGCATACAGCACATCACACATCCTAAAGAATACACCACACCACACACATACATGCATGCAACTCACCACACACACCAAAAAAGAGCAGAGGAGGGAAGGGGAGTCTGAAGCCTGTGCCCTAAATCCTAAGGCAGAGATTGACTAACTTTTTCTGTAGAGGACAAGAGAACACAAGCTTGTAAGTTTTGTGACCTGTCAAAACTATTCAGTTCTAATGAAGCAGAATGTCAAAAGCCATAGACAATGTATAAATGAGTGAGCTAAGTTCCAATAAAACTTGATTTATAAAAAAACAGTGATAGGGCCAGATTTAGTCCCAACACCCTCAGTCTCCAGGGGAGATATTTGAGTGAGGCAGCACCTCAAATGTTGGAACAAGCACAGCCCCAGAGCCTGTTCCTTTCTCTACTGGGCCACCGTGATGTTCTGAGGAACCTTCTTCTCCTGTCCAACATAACACAGGTGTATGTGAGGTCATCACAGAGTCAGTGTGAATGATATATTTCAAGGGAAAAAAACTTGTTTTTAGATGGTCTCACTATGTAGCTCAGGCTGGCCTAAATCTACATTTCTCCTACTTTAGCTTCCTGAGTGCTAGGATTACAGTTATGGGACCACACTTTCAGCAAGAGAGTCTTTTTAAGAATGAAATATTTCAAAGCCAGCTGTGGTGGCGCACGCCTTTAACCCCAGCACTCGGGAGGCAGAGGTAGGAGGATTGCCCTGAGTTCAAGGTCACCCTGAGACTACATAGTGAATTCCAGGTCAGCCTGGACTAGAGCGAGACCCTACCTCGAAAACAAAACAAAAAAAAGCATGAAATATTTCAGATGCTCTTCTCTTTATACTAGCCTACTGATGACAGGAAGTCTGTCCACACAAGCTGTGGTGATTTAATGTAAAATCCCCCCCACACACACACACACCACGCCAGCCTCCTTGTTTGTGATTAAGCCTCAGTCTTAATCCCTAGCTGGTAGAGCCTTGCTGGAGGCGGTGTGCTTCTGGGGCTGGCCTTGGGGTGTTACAGCCCAGCCTCTTTTTCCAGAGTACAATCACTCTACTTCCTGCTGATGTGGGGATGTGATACATGGCTGTCTGCTCCTGCCATGCCCCCCACACCCTATGATGAAGCTTCCCATCAAAACTGGAAGCCAAAAATAAACCCTGTCTTTTCTAAGCTGCTTGCAGTCAGGTGTTTTGTCCCTACAACAAGATGGTCACTGCTTTGCCAGCCAACCTGAGATGGGGCTCAGCTTCCAGTTTTCTTCTCCAAACTAATGAGTTGAATGCATTAATCCATTGTTCTCATGTCAAAGTTACAACTCGGTTCCTCCTTCATTCTCAGGAAGCCTTTGGTGGCTGGGAACCACTTCCCAGTCATGGAGGATTCACAGAGATGGTCACCATAGTGAGTTGATTTAAAAAAAATATTTAGGCCAGACTTGAAAGAAAACAAGTTTATTTAGCATACGGCAAAGACAGCAATGGAAATTGCAGTCATAGGAAAACTGCATATGGCAGTGGGCTATGGAGTCTCCAGTGTGGAGGGGTCCTTGTCTGGCAGGGTAAATTACTTTGCCTGCAATTTCCTAGCAAGCTTTTCCAAGCATGCAGATGTGGGCAGTCCTGTTTGGTCTGGGTTTAGTCCTGAGCAGTTAGGATAAGCCAGTATGTATGCAACTTACCCATCATGCAATTCCTGCTATGCAAATGAGAACATCTCTTTGGTGTTGGTTGGTGACTAATTGTGATTAGTGGTACCATTCTGCCAGCATCTGTCACTCACTTCTTCTGTTTGGGGATACTTTCTGGACCAGGCTTGCATTGGAGACCCACTGACTTTCTGACCTCGAGGTCATGGCTTTCCCTCTACGGCCCAGCTCATTCCCCCTGTGACAGACATTGTTTAATGAACCACGCTGCTTGAAGCATCTGTAAAAGAACTGGCATGACTCAGATGTAAAGGACACAGGCACCCCAGTGGTCAGCTGTGGAAATGAGGGCTCAAGGTACCTTGAACCTTTTCAGTGGACCCCAAGACACTCCAATGTTTAATCCCCACTTAGAGAATAACAGACAAAGCTGAGCATGGTGGTGCGTGCCTATTATATAGGAACGTCTCTGTCTCAAGGAAGGAAATGAAAAAAGAAAGAAAGAAAGAAAGAAAGAAAGAAAGAAAGAAAGAAAGAAAGAAAGAAAGAAAGAAAGAAAGAAAGAAAGAAAGAGAAGGAAGGAAGGAAGGAAGGAAGGAAAGAAAGAAAGAAAGAAAGAAAGAAAGAAAGAAAGAAAGAAAGAAAGAAAGAAAGAAAGAAAGAAAGAAAGAAAGAAAGAATGGAGGGAGGGAGGGAGGGAAGAAGGAAGGAAGGAAAGAACGAAGGAAAGAAAGAAGGAAAGAGAAAAGAAGGAAGGAAGGAGAAAAGAAGGAAGGAAGGAAGGAAGGGCAATATAGAAGTCAACTAGCCTTATTTCCCCTCCCCATACACACAGATGAGATTTTGGTTCCCTTTGGGACTATGTACATTGGGAGGAGGGAGAGGGTTACAAGGCCCCCAAGGACTGAATGGCTATTCCTCTATCTCAAACCAGATGCAGAGTCTTAGCTGGAGGTCCCATGGGTGCCACTACTGAGGACCTGTGGCTGGATAGAGTCCATCTCCAAATGGTCCTTAGGCTCATTTGAACCAGCCGGTCGGTTCTGGGAGTTCTTCAGTGAATTAGCCTGGAGGGAAACTTCTTGAGAAATATGTGCTGATGGCATTCTGGGTGATGGTGGTAAGGGGGTGGTTGTCTGGATTCTTCTTCATTCTAAGTTTCCTTCAGTTGAGGTACAGAATCCTCCATGTTCCTTTGGACTCAGGGAGCAATGTTTGGCTTTGGAGTCTCTATACTTGATGATGTCTAAATTGTCTTTGACTTCATATTTCTAAGGTAGAAGGTGTGTGACAGGAGCAAAGAGGAGGGACATTCTCCTTCAGGTGGAGACCTAGCACTGCCGTCACTGTAGTGGGGTCTCTCACAGGCTCAATTAAACTCTCAACCTAATTGTGTATTGAAGTGGCTAAGTATCTTCTCTCCATCATTTTCTATTTGTGAGTATGTATGTATGTATGTATGTATGTATATGCGTCCATATGGACACACACATACACAGCATTCATGTGGAAGTCAGAGGAAAGCCACCAGGTGTCCATCCTCTCTTTCCTTGCAACAGGGTCTCTCTTGTTCTTTTGCCAACGAGCTTCCAGGTTCTTCTGGCTCTGCCTCCCATTGCCATAGGGTTTTGGGATCACAGGCACATGTGCCACTTGGGGTCAGCTTTCCACGGGTGCTGGGGAGGATGGTCAGCAGGCTTGCTAGCAATTATTTTGAGTCACCCACTGAGCCATCTCCCCAACTCCACAAAACAATACATCTTTATGTGGAAAAAAATAAAGGTGTGGTGTGCATGCCTTTAATCCCAGCACTCAGAGGCAGAGGTAGGAGGATCGTCATGAGTTCGAGGCCATCCTGAGACTACATAGTGAATTCCAGGTCAGCCTGGGCTAGAGTGAGACCCAACCTCAAAAAAAAAAAAAAAAGTAAAATAAGATGCCCTACCTTGAAAAACAAAATAAATAAATATAATATAATTTTTAAAAGTCCAACCATGTTTCCCATAACCCATGTGATGAAATTCACCCTACTATGAATTTGAGAAAGCTAAAGGTCCCTGGAGGTCAAGTCAACAGAGGGGTTTGTAGGCAAGAATCACACACTCCATGACGGAGAATCTGAGTGACCCTGGGCTGCTGAAGCGGGGGCCCTGCCGTTGAAGGAAAGGACAGGGCTGAGCTGAACCCAATTTCTGGGAGAGCACATATCCCCAGAAGAGGCCAGAGCTGCTGTCGGCTTTTCCGCCCTAGAGGACAGACTTGGACGCACTGCTCCTTGGAGTTCAAATGCCCTGCATAAGCCGCCTGATCCATAAACCTAACTCTGTTTCCTCCTTTCCAGATTCGGCTGAACAGCAGGGGGCTGATCTACTCTGTGGGTTTGCTTCTGGCCTCTGTCTTTGTCACGGTAGGTTGAAGCTTGTTTACATTCCTGAGTTCACATGTTCTCTTCTGCTGGGTTCTTTGGGGACCAGACGAGCTTGGCCTCTGGTGAATGAGGGGAGTAGACATCCAGATACCTGTCTCCTGGCTCTTGCTTCCAAAAGAGCATCCTAGTAAGCCCATCGGAATTCCTCTTCCCCTCTCTTCAGAGAGTCAGCCCTCTTCTCAGAGGCATGGCCTATCACACATCAAACCCAACATGTCACTTCAAAAGCAAACAGGAGGCCTTGGGATCTAGCCTAGTGGTAGGGCGCCTGTCTAGCATGCAGAAACTTTGGGTTGGATTCCACAATAACAAAACCATAACAACAAAAAGCAAAGGGGACTTTCCTCTTTTTGTTCAAAATTAACCATCAAAGGCTAGATTGTGATCAATAGATTATTCCAGATTACAAAACTTCTCCATGAATCCATGATTTTTAAAAATATTTTATTTATTCATTTTCAAGCAGAGAGAAAGAGAGAGAGAGAGAGAGAGAGAGAGAGAGAGAGAGAGAGAGAGAGAGAGAGAACCAGGGCCACCGACTTGTGGTTCTGCCTTATGTGGGTCCAGGGGAATTGAACCAAGGGCCTTAGGCACTGGAAGCAAGTGCCTTAACCGCTGAGCCATCTCTCCAGCTCGAATCCATGATTTTGAACAATGCTAAGAAACGAAGAATGTTTGTTGACACTCCAACTCACTATCTAGGCAAATATTTATTTGTGTAACTTAATATACTCAATTTCCACATGAGCACTGTTAACAGACAAGCGAACTGTTGAATTTAAATATTAGCAAGTGTTGAATCATAATTCGTGTTTTCTTAACATTCCAAGGAAATAGTCATCGAGTCTCACTGGGAATGTTTTTGACATACATATTCCAAGGATTGGGAATTCTGAGGGGCAGGCTGGATTCAAGAGAGGGAATGTAGGTTATGGGCCTAATGTCGAGATTTTACAAGCAAATACTGCCTCACATAGACCTGAACATTTACAGGATTAAGTCATTCATAGTTTAGGACGTTCTTTGAGTTTGTGTGACTTGGGATTATACTTTTTTCTATCCATTTTTTATTTCTTTTAAAAAATGTTTTCATTTATTTATTTGTTTTTGAATGACAGAGTTAGTATGGGCGCACCAAGGCCTTTTGTCCCTGTCAATAAACTCCAGACACATGTTCTCTTTGTGCATCTGGCTTTATGTGCATACTAGGAAATCAAACCCAGGCCATCAGGCTTGGCGAACAAGGGCCTTTAACCACGGAACCATCTCTCTCCAGCCCCTATTCTGTTTTGTAATCTGTACTGCAGATTGAACCTAGGCCCCCTTTTTATTATTTATTGTCTCACTAAGTTTCTCAGGGTCTCACTAAATTGCCCAGACTGGCCTTGAACTTGTAATTCTCCATATTTAGCTCCTCGGGTATCTGAGCTATCTGTGCCATCAGGCCCAGCTGAGTCCTGATACTTTGAACAGCTACACAATGTGCTAAATGGTTTGCATATTGTCCCGTTTGCAGTCCTTCCCTTCCCCCTCAGTTTACTATTATCGGCTCTATTAAACAAACAAATGATCAAGGCCCATAAGACAGCACGTGAGGAAGGAGCAGTGGAACCACCCAGCCATCAGCATGTTGTGTGCTGTGGGCTGTTCTCCTTGGATGCTGTTCCAGTGTGCGAGCTACGGGAGACCGAGATGACCGGCTGGCCTGTAGAAAGAGGGTGGTGAGAAAGACGGTTGAGAAAGAAGAGCTTATTAACTTTGCAATACCTACTTTCCAGGAGAGAGTTCACGAAAGCCAGTGGAGATATGAGTCTGACTTCTGCAGAAAGCTCCAGACTAGAGACACCTGGAAGTACATGCTTCTGTTTGATGAGATCTCAGGCTCTTGGCAATCAGCAGGATGAGGACAGAACACCTAAAGAAGGAGCTAGAAATGGTAGTACACACATGGAACCCTATCAATCAGGAAGCTGAGGCAGGAGGATGGAGAGTTCAAGCCCATCCTGGGCTATATATGACCCTGCATTATTAATTGATTGATTGATTAAAGAAAGAAACAAGAAAGGAGAGTTTTTGAATAAGAAAGAGACCCAGCAGAGTATAGCCTCCTGGAAGATGAAGATTCTGCATCAAGAGAAATGAACCCTGAAGGCTGGCCATTAGAGTCAGCCAAAGTGTTTCTTGAACTCTTAACAGGAGTGGTTTTATCGAGTGAAGGCAGATTGAGTGGAATAAGCTAAGAATTAAGTATAGGAGGAGAGAGGTTGGAGACAAGCTCACAACTCTCTCACATGACCTGTAAGATAATTTGTTACGGATGGAAAGAAATGGAACTGTTCAAGTGTTTTGTTTTGAAGGTGAGAGGTACAATAGCATCCCTGGGAAGGGGCGCAGAGAAAGATGAAAGAGGGTAGAGGTTCTAGAACCACATGCTGAAGCAGGGTGAGAGATGGGATCTGACAGACATGCGCAGTTGGCTGTGAATGGAGGGGCATCACTACCAGGGAAGCGGCTGGGAGGTAGGAGGTGGTGGGAGCTCTTCTGCAGAGGAATGTTGTAGGTTTAAGAGGCTGCATGAAACAGCCATCTGAGGAAGGGCTAGATAGGAACGGGGAGGACAGGATGCGTGTTTAAAAGCATTGCTAAGCCACCCAAGGACAGTGGGCTCAGATTTAAAGTGAGAAGAGTTACTGTCCCTGGATGTTGTCCTTCAGCCTCACTAGGCACCTGTGTGGATCCAGTATGGCCAAATGTGGCATGGCTTGAACAAAAGGTCTGTGGCTTAACCAAGCATGAACACAAAGTGACAGAGAGCAAGAGAGAGAGAGACAGAGACAGAGCGATAGAGAAAGCATTCAGAGAGTCAAGGAGAGCAATCCGTGGAAAGGAAGGGGAATGGGAGAGAGACAAGATGGGTAAACCCCAGGAGAACTGATGCTATCAGGAACTGTAGGTCATAGCAGTTTGCACAGTTGTGAGCATTGGAGAACCGGTGGAATGTGCTAGGAAAAAACCACCACCAGAAAGTGAGATGCTTGGTACTGAGATACCAGATGTTTCTGCCGCAGATAATCACAAGGGCAAGGCCGCAAATGTGTCCCGTGGAACTTTCTCAGACGAAGCAGCCGTTCCTGGGCTACATAGCAACCACTGTGTGGCTTTAAGCACCTGCAATGTTACTAGTAAATCTCACCTTACTTAAAGTAAACGTGGCTCACCACATGGGGCTGCTGGGCACAGCAAAGGTCTCCGGTGTGGCAGTAGGTGACCAATGCAGGATAGAGGGCTTGAGAGTAAGTCCTCTCTGTGGGACCTGAAGTCACTCAAAAGACAGCAGATGTGCACTGGTGGGCCATGATGGTGAACTGGGACCTACAGCTTCGACGAACAGGATTGACCAGGGTTGCAGGCTTTACAGCAACCAAGAAGGGTAGAGAGAGATGGCTGATCAGATGTGTGAGGCACCACACTCAGTGTTTAGGAAAGGGAGAGATAATGGTTTGGAAGCACCATGGTGGATTAGGGAAACCACTTCCTCACTTCCGAAGATGTCAGTAGAAAGGGAGTCACCAGTTGTGGAAGAGCCACTGGATGAGGTCACCACCTGAGAAGGGTGTCCTCAGGGGCAGCAGAGCCTGCTGAGGCAAGATGGAGAAGGCCCAGCCTATTGTGCACACGCAGAGGGGCCTGTTTGTTAAGGAGGAGGACCTCCTGCTTCCTCTCCACTTGATTCGGATGTGTCTTCTTTCTGCCATCTGCGAAATGAGACCGGGCACCCTGTCTGACCCACCCTATACAGCCCTTCTCCCATCACCCTCCCAGAGCCCTCTGACCTCTGACCTTCTGTGTGTTGCAGGTGTTTGGCGTTCACCTCAACAAATGGCAGCTGGACAAGAAACTGGGGTGCGGATGCCTCTTCCTGTACGGTGTGTTCCTGTGTTTCTCCATCATGACGGAGTTCAACGTGTTCACCTTTGTGAACTTGCCCATGTGCGGGGACCACTGATCTGCCAGGCCACCTGCCAAGGCCCAGGTCCTTCTTTTCTGTGCAATACGAGACCCAGCCGCACCCCAAGTCATGTGGGCCCCCAGGGCCGCGGCACCAGTCTCTCCCGTGATGGCCTCAGTTCCTGTCCTGGAGGCCCAAGCTCTCCCTGCCACCTCCCTTGTTCCCCCACATCCTTGGTCCTACCTCCCACCCCTCCCTGTCACCTGCCCACCCAACCCTCCTGCCTTCTCCATGTGAAGACATCCAACATCCGCGTGAATTTTCAAGCTCCATTTTTGAACAGTGACTGAGGTTCTAGAACAAAACTGGCTGCTAACTGGCCCAAGCCAGGCACAACTTACTTCACTTCCTTCTCCTTTTTTTAAGTTATTTCATGGAAGATACCCTAATTTATGACCTGAGACTGTGGAGGAAAAAGAGGAGGGGTCCATTTGATGGCAGGGAGGGTTTGGAGGTGATTCCTAGGTTACTGGGCTTGTGGGGGGGTTGTTTGATTTGGGGAGAACTTCCCATTTTATTACTTTTCGTCCAGAGATGGAGGAATCTCCTTGCGTCTTCTTCCACTGGGCTCTGGATTATTCCTAGATCATCCACGGATTATATTGCCATGTCTCCTGGGATGAACCCCAGGCATGTTGGAGCATGGGTGGATTTAGCAATTTAGTGGGGGGAAACCACTACGTGAGGCCACTAAAAACAAATGCATGACATTTTCTGCCCAAGGACATCTTGCTACAGTCCTGAGGGCATCACCTGGGTGGGGGGGCGCAAGGTGTTAGAGGAAGAAACTCGCTTCACACACGTTCACTACGACCATCTCCTTCTCGCTAGGTTCTTTCTAGATTTTTCAAGCAATAGTTCTAGCCTGCCTGAGGCCTTTGACAAGAAGGCCCTGGCTAAGAGTCCATCCGCAAGGCGCCAGGCAGTCAATGACAGACGCTTCCCCAGCGTGTGAGTCCTTGAGATGTGCTCTTGTTGCTTGGCATTTGGGGTGACAGGGAGTATCCCAGAGGCCACCACTGCTCTCTGGGCAGGAGTTACAGACACTGGTTTCTTGGAAAATGGAGAGAAGCGCATTTTGCACAGCTGTTGTCAATTAAGTCCCAATTTGCCACTTGGTATCGAGTACACTGGACCCTGATGGCTGGCTCTTGGGTAAATGTCCTTCCTCACAGGATGCCACCGCCAAGATGGCCAGCTTCATCCCTCTCCTCCTGGAGGGATGACCAGGGAGGAAGGAACTGACGACACCTTGGAAACCACAGAATGTGTTAAACCGCAGACTCGCTCAAGGGCCTAAGTTATTCTTATGAACATTTCTGCAATCACTGCTCCACAGCCCTGCTAGATTTTGTATGATGCTGACTTATTACGCAGACTAATTCCACCAGTTGAGACATACCATGCTTGTTACACTTGTATTTATTGAAACTGTGGATTCTTGCCCGCCCGTGCTGTCCCTCGTATTTACTTTAAGCACTGATTACCATTCATTCGATATGGTTTTCCCAGTCCCTTGTATACATTCTGGTATGAATTGTTTAAAAAAAATAACCTGCTACAAATTGGCTGAATGTTTCTGTCTGGGGAACAAACCGAGGGTAGCGTCAGCCCAGGGCACACCTGCCCAACCAAGGACCAGGAGAGGAAATCACCAATTTGGGCTCTCAGAGCTAAGACACACTTATTGATTCTGTTGCACATTTTGCACTGGTTTATGGCGATTGTTTTCTTGGACGGATGGTGTAAAATAAACTTCTCTGTTCTATATATCCTTGCTGGAGCAGAGTGTTGTTTCCCAGGTGAACTACAACAGGAAGGAAGCATGAACGGTAAATGATTCTGGTACCTGTGGAGCCAGGGATTTGTGCATCTATTGTTTCTGGGTTGACTTGCTGGGAAGTCTGGCATTTGTCTGACAGGTGGCAAGAATGAAGCAGTAGATTATGGTCCTGTCTAAAGCCTACAAGGACTTTGACCTGTGATCCCATCACAGAATTCTAGAACCCGACCTGTGGGAGAGTGCCCATGAGGTTAGCTTGGGAATCCTATCTTTCTGATGGACATGAAAGACCATCACAGTCCTAGTACTGATATGAGCAGCAAGTCAAGTTCTCCATCCTGATTTTATAAAGTTTTGTTCATGAATATTAAGACATTCCCCAGTCAAGCATGGTAATCCCAGTCTTCAGGAAATTGAGGCAGGAAGAATTGAGGCAGGAAGTTCAAAGCTAGCCTGGGCCTTACAAGGAGACTGTCAGAAAACAAAGCACGCCTCCTCCAAAGCCAATTCCTCAGGAGACAGTAACATACAGTTACAATAAGCCATATTCTGATTCAGTAAGAGATCTTGTCTTAAGGAAACATACAGATGAGTGATGGAGGTCATGTTCTCCTCTGGCTTCTGCAAGCAAGTGCACAGGAAAAAAAAAGTCATGATGATGGGCTGGAGAGATGGCTCAGCAGTTAAGGCGCTTGCCTGCAAAGCCTGACAACCTGGGTTCAATTCCCCAGTACCCACATAAAGCCAGATGCACAAAGGGATGCATGCATCTGGAGTTTTTTGCAGTGGCTAGAGACCTTGGTGCACCCATTCTCTCTGTCTCTCCTCCCTCTATCTCTCTCTGCTTGCAAATAAATAAATAAACAAATAAATAAATAGATAAATTTTTTAAAGTCATGATGAAAGATAGGGGGTAAAGACCCTGGCTATCTTTTGTAAAATTATGCTACACACATTTCTAATTTATAGTCATAAGTTTGCATGCTCGGCATTTGAGTATCTGTATGTACCACACAGCAAAGTGGTTTTAATCACTCAAGCTTCAAAGAAAACCCTGAAAACTTGAAAGGGGTGGGTGTAAAGTCCAGACAGTTTACAAATGGTAGTATAAAGTAGAAATAACATCCAAATGCACTGATCAAATATGGACTCAAACTTTTACCAAATGCAAGTATTCAGATTGTTGGGAGGGAAAAGTAGAGGTGGGAGATTAACAGTGGAGAAGGCACTTTCCTCAGTATTTATTTTTGCCTTTTCAACATGGGATGGTTGTCTGATGGACAGGACACACCCCCACTGCTTCGGACTCACTTCAGCCAACTCTTGTGCACATTTCCCTGTGACTGACAAGTCTCATTTATGTTGATAACAACTGAAATGGCCATGCAATACACAACACACACATACACACATACACACACATATGCACACATGCACACACATACATACCCACACATACACACACATACACATACATACACACATACACATATACACACACATAGACACACATACATACAAATACACACATACACACATACACATTCATTCATTTTCTCTCTCATATCAAAACTGTATGAAAACAGTCCAAAAGGCTCTGATATTTTTCTTAATATCAAACTGCCACAGGAATAAGGTTACTCAACAAACTTTTCTCTGATAAGTAAAAAAAAAAAATGTACACTCCTGGACTCACCATCCAAAGATGCAGACGTTACTGAGAAGCTGTAAGTCAGGAGCTGAGGCTGTGAAGAGGGGGTTATCAGTGTGCATGAGAAAAATTACGCTATGTCCTAGAACAGACTTCACGTGAAAATTTTTGCTAGTTTCAGAACATGAAGGAAAGGAGTGGGGGTCAGTCAGCATTTTTAAGATTTTTTATTATTCTAATAAATATGTATTTCTTTAATAAATCAGAGCATGGGGCTAGAGAGATGGCTCAGCGGTTAAGGCACTTGCCTCCAGTGCCTAAGGCTCCCGGTTCAATTCCCCAGTACCCACATAAACCAGGCCCACAAGGTGGTGACCTTGGTGCGCTCTCTCTCTCTCTCTCTCTCTCTCTCTCTCTCTCTCTCTCTTTCTCTCTCTTTCTCTCTTTGCTTGAAAAATGAATAAATAAAGTATTTTAATAAAAATAAATCAGAGCATGTATTTCTTTAATAAAATATATTTAATAGTCTTCAATAGTTTTACTAAACTTCAAAATAGCAAACATTCTTGCCAAGTTCTAGAAATTTTTAACATCATGAGTACTCATGGTGAATATTCATTTTATTTTATTTCGGTCTGTTTATGCAAGAGGGAAGATGAAAATATTAAAATAAGATTGTAATTTTGGCACAGATGCCATTGAAGGCTTTTACATAATGTACATAAACATATGTATCTACACATACATTAAATTTATCTTTCATAAACCGGGCATGAAGGCATGTGCCTGTTATCCTAACACTTGCAAAGTGGAAGCAGGAGAATCAGACGATCAAAGTCTTTCTCGGTTATGAATTGAGTTTGAGGCCAGCCTGGGCTACATGAGACCTTATCTCAAAACACACACACACCACACATTTTCTTCTTCACCGTCATTCCCCACTTATCCCAAGTTATCTTATTTATCAGAAGCTGAATTTGGTGATATCATATCTTCTGGTTTAAGATAATCAACGCCATAGCTAATTTTAAAAAAGAAACACAAGTTTGGAGTGAAATGAAATAAGGAATTTCAAAATCTCTTCAGTTGTGTTTTGAACACTTCTGAGTCCTTGCTGAAAGGGGTATATTTGTGCATGAAGGTGCTTTCACGTTATGTTAATATTTTTCAGTTCTTTCAGACAATAAAGCACCATTCAGTTTTTTTTTTTGTTTTGTTTTGGGTTCCTTTCTTTCTTTCTTTTTTTTTTTTTTTTTTTTTTTTTTTTTTTTTTTTTTTTTTTTTTTTTTTTTTTTTTTTTTTTTTTTTTTTTTTTTGAGATTTCATTTCCTCTCTTGATGGATGAGGGAATGACACGTCCTTCAAATGTGAGATCTGAAGCCTGTACCCTTTAGGTAACATTGATCTCATTACCAGTGAATTTGAGCCAGAATACCTCCTGCTTTTCTTAGAAGAATTAGAATTCACTTTTCCGACTAGTTATAGGTCGCTAATGTACCAAAAATGAGCCACCACCTAAAAATTTCATTATCATAACAGGTGAAATCACTCTGCAGTCTCTCTGCTTATAGCCAGAAAATACTGTTTTAAATTAAACCCAATCTGGGAGTTGAAATTTTTTATATAACTTGTCTATGAAAAAATCAGTTTATCTGCATTTCTTGTCTGAAGTGGTGTTTTTAATATTTACCTGCTTCAGAATTGCTTGGAGACTTACAAAAATGCATGTTCCCACGCCCATCCCCTGACTTGAGTTTCTAATTCACAGATCTATGAACAGGCCTAAGAATTTACATTTCTCACCAACAAATTGTTACCAGTCTGGAACCCACTTTGAGAACAGCTGGTCTAAATCATCTTAGCCTATAAATCCACATTTTCCTACTCCTGCCCTCACCAGTATTGCTGGTTTACACGTGAACACACACACACACACACACACACACACACACACACACACACACACACAGGATGTAGTATTTCTTTCATCTTTGCAAGATTCTTTCATTCCTTCTGCTCCCGCTGAGATCCATGAATAGCTAAAAATAGATTAAGGCATACATTTGCTTCTTCATAATCTACATTTTCTGTCATCCTGCAATCTCTCTGCTTTTAGCCAAAAAAAAAAAAAAAGTTTTAAATAAAAACCCAACTAGATCAAAGAAAATGCTTTGAGATGGAAATTCAAAAAGTCAGCGTTCTAGGTGAAGCAGGAGACTGTGGTGTTCATTCAAGATGTTAGTCACGAATGACAAGAGAAAGTTCGAGAGAATGCAAGAGGACTTCTCTACACATGAACCTATATTTACACGTCATGCTCATAGACAGGTAACTTTCTAATCTAAATCTGTGTGTGTGTGTGTGTGTGTGTGTGTGTGTGTGTGTGTGTGTGTGTGTGTGGTTTGTTTCTTGCACTATTGAGGGATCAAGCCCATGACCATGCGCATGCTATGCAGGTGCTCTACCACTGAGCTGCATCCCCTCGGTTGTGTTTTGAGACAAGGGTCTTGCTATGCGGCCCAAGGTGTCCTCAATTTAATGACTCTTCTGCCTCCATTTCCCAAATGCTGAGATTTCAGATGTGCGCTGCTACACCTGGCTCTAAATGTTTTACTTTGATGTAAATTAATTTCGCAAAGACATCACATCTCAAAAGAAAATTAAAAAACATAGAATAAGCTACTGTTTCAAATAATTACATGTACCCTTTGTGGTTTTGTCTAAGACACAAGAAAAGAACGCACCCAGCCACACATCTATCTGGGGCTTTGAGACCTCTGAGCTCAGAAGGTGGCTTCCCAGTGACAAATGACTGGAACTTCCAGGGGAGAGGCACAGCCAGGTGTGGTGTGTGCCAGTGTCCAGACCTTTCTTCAGGTGTGGGTTCTTGGCTAATTTACGAGTGCTCCCAAATGATGGGGTAAATGCTACATTTTTGTTTTGAGGTAGGATCTTACTCTAGCCCAGGCTGACCTGGAACTCACAGGGATCCTCCTACCTCATCCTTCTGAGCACTGGGATTAAAGGTGTGGACCGCCACACCTGACACAAAAGTTATGTTTTCATAAAGTCCACTGAAAATTTTGTTTTGAGTCAGGAAGTGGGTTTAAGTATTAGCAAGTATCTGGCTGACTTGGAAGTGGCCAGAGGTGGATGCTTCTTCAAGAAATCTCCTCACCAGTTTCATCCATGATGAAAACTCCCACTATGAAGACGCTCCCAGGGAATGCTGGGAATGTGGCTGACCCAGGCTCTGTGATACATCCAACAAAAACAAACTACTCCAACTTTCAAACTCCAGATGACAATATGAAGGGCATAAAATTGCCCCCCTATGGAAGCCATAATGAAGAGGCTCTCCACCCAAAAGTAGGAATCCTGACCTCTCTCATTCTCTGCAAATAAATAATACCTTAGATCACATAATTATGGAAGCTCTTACCTGTTCAGATGTGCTATTTACAAAGGCGAGTAAAGGGTGCTTTCCCTCCAAAAATTAAGAATTTTATGAAGACAGCAAGATTTGTGTAAATTTTGATATAAGAGTTCCCAAGTTAATCTAGGCTTTTTGCTTCTTTGTTAACTGGGAATTCTTTATTAATCTTTATTGTTGTTGGGTCTATTTTGTAATGTATATAATTGTGGACATAATCTGTAAGGGAAAAAAATTTGGAATGATTTCATTCCATAGTCATACTTGGGAAGAAATTTTAG
>PVHP010001489.1:0-105210 GCA_004024765.1 Zapus hudsonius | reverse complement strand
ATCCAAAAATACTGGTTTCAATACAATTTTATAAACATCTAGTAGAATTCAATTCACATGTTTAAGCACGTTATTAGTTATTTCTGCAAAAGTTTACATGTTTTTGTTGTCCTCTGTCTTTTATCAGAAAAGTATGACAGAAGTCACTTTGTTGCATACATATGGTTATTCAAAACCAAAATGTCAACCTACCTAAAACAGAACTTCCTGTGGTAAAGAACGTACTGAGGTGACTTAGAGCCGGGATGAGGAAAATTGTCATAGTTACATCATTCAATCTATTTATAGGTATTTAGTCAAATAATATGGTTTGGTTGGTCCCTTTGGCATTTGTACTGAAGTAAAGTTCTGTCTGGATGGGTTTTAGGGCAATGTAACTGTCAGTCATTTTCAGAAGAGAGTGAAGGGTGAGTCTACCCTCAGTGTTAGAAAGATGGTATGGAAGACCATGCTCACATGGCATATGTAGGTGAGATTTGGTTCACCTCTTCAGGAATAGAGTTGTCTTCAAGTAAAGCTTACAATCACCCTTATGAATGAGGCTGGTAAACACTTAAGGGAAGACAGAATGTCACGAGCATCACCAGGGTCAAATTCAATAAAATAGATGATATGATTTAAATGAATCTGGATATTCAGCAGTGTAAGCTGTATCTTTACATGGAAATCTGTCTGTTCCTCATGTAACAATGTGAAGTTTTTTCCAGTCTCTTGTATAGGCGGTACTCTCTTGCAGATGAAACTCAAGTGTAAATACCACATTCCATGCCAAGTCTGAGATTAAGATCCTTCATCCTAATGTCCTCTGTTGACAAGCTGTGCATGGCTCAGCTGGAACCATACAGGTGGGGACGAGAGAGCAACAATGTGGAAGAAACCTGGGACCACTGATGGACATGCAGTCCAGAGTCTCACCTAGAACCTGGCTGCATCCCTGAGGTTTATTGGGAAAGACTTCAGTGCTGCTTTCTGCACACAACTATCTTTCACCCTGCAACTTATCCCAATCATCAGTGACAAAAATTCTAATTCACACAGACCTTTTTTTTTCTTTATTTCTACTTTTGGAGGCATACAGGTACCCCTGTTTTCTGAGTCATGAAAAACTAAGAAAAAGGTTCCTGAGGAGAGATATAGCTCGAAAATAATGACCCCCATGTGAAGTAGTACTTTTAAATGAATGTTTAGAATAATAATAGAGAGTATGTATGAATATTCAGTGGCTGGTATTACTTACATCTTGGAGCCAGTGTGAGCTGGAAAAATTAGGGAAACTGGCAGGAAAAATCAGGTGAAAGTAAACAGAACAAGAACAAGATGAGACACACAGAAGCCAGAAACAAATCATAGAGATGAAAGACAGCAGCTGTTTGTAGTAACACCACCACACCAGGGAGTAAGGAGACCTGACTCAACACCAGTCAGCCAAACAGGCGTCCATGTAAATGGCTGAGGTAGTTATATATTAAAAGGACCGTGACTCGCCAAGTCTAGGAAGTCATATTTCTTTCTGTTGGCATTGCTGGCAACCTTATTTTCCAGGGATGGTGTCTAGTTTTATTCTCAACTCTTGAAGAAGAATGGAGCAAAACTGGAGAGAGGCCACAAAGAACAGCCAAATGATCAAAGAGCAGGAAAAGAAAGGCTGAGGAAAGAAAGGCTGATAACTAGGACTGTTTCACTTCAGGAGTAAGAAAGCAGAAGGGTAACTGAGATTCTGTCTGAACATATGACTAGTTGTTATAACCACTTGACTGACAAGCTGTTCCTCATGGAATTAGTGAGAAAGGAAGAAGGCAACTGTATTCTGTGGTCTTAGATTTCTGTTAAGTATAAGAAAAATATTTGGGGCAGAAAAATGTTCTAAATGGAACTTATGGAGGAAATTGTTGCAATCATTTATCTTCAAGATAAAGAAGACTATACCTCAATTTACAAGACTGTGCTAGGCTAGGTGTTTGAGCTAGCCAACTTATTTAATGGCAATATATCATAAGGCTGTTGCTATGGGGATATTTTTCTATGTCCATTAACTAATTTTACTAGGGTTCCCATATACAAGACATTTTTTAAAGCTGTGATTCGGGACATAAAGAGATAGAGGAAGACAGTTGGAATTTGAATCACCAACTTCTCATGCACTCTGTTGATATATATATATATATATATATATATATATATATATACATATATATATATATATATATATATATGTATATATTCAATTCAATGCCAAATTGTACCCAAAATATTGGTTTCATTCTGAGACAATTATTTTTCTATAACAGTATCTCCCAAAGTGTGTTACTGGGTATAGATGAGATATTCCAGAAGTCTGCTGGGTCAAATAGTTTTGTATAGAAATTATGATCTTATTTATTATTTTAATTATGATATTTTTTGCATCAATGATGCAAAACCAATAAAGAATGAGTCAGCTGGTAGCCTTGCATGAACTAAGACAATGACAGCAAAACATAATACTGGTCATTGTATCTTTCCTGGGTATTTCCTATCGACACAAAAGATGTTGCTGATTTCACTCAAAACTTGTTGATGCAGCAAGAAGTATTAATTTAACTAAATAACATCCTTTTATTCTACCTTCTTTAAAAATTTAGCTTGAAAAGGCTGGTGATATTACTCAGTTGGTTAACTTCCTGCCCCACAAGCATGAATACATGGGTTTGATCCCCAGAATCTAAATAAGCATACCTGGCATGGTGACATCATGCCCTTGTGTTCCCAGCCCTGGGGAGGCAGAGACAGGAGGGTCCCTGGTGCTCACTGACCACCATGTCTAGACTAATTGCTGAGCTCCAGGTCAATAAGAGAGCCTGTCTCCAAGGAGGTAGACTGAATTCTTCAGGATGATAGCTGAGGTTGTTTTCTGATCCCCAAGACAAGCGTGCGAACCAACACACAACAACAACAACAACAACAACAACAACAACAAACAATTTAGTTTGACAAAATGCAAGAAAATGTCACTTCATGATGCTGTGAACATCATGGCTGTCTTGGGGAACTGGTTGTAAGCTGAACTTGGTGCATTTTCCATGATATAGCATTTTTATTTAAGAGAATGATTGGCAGACAAACCTTGTTCTTCACCCTTGGCTATTTGGCAGATGTTCTATCAAAAATGAACGAGGTAAACTTGTCACTTCAAAGAAATCATACAGTGTTGTTGGCAGCGAACAAAATTTGAGCTTCCAAGGGAAAAGTCATAGAATTATGGCAGCTCCTCATCACTAATTTTTTTCTTGAGATGTGTGGAAGAACTTTAAGTTTTCCTTTTTTAATGTAGGAAAATGTATCAACATTTGGGAAATGCATATTATTTTATCAATATTTTACAATGCATCACGCTAGGATATGAAAAAGTGAACATTGAGGAAAAGATGCATCCAAAGTGAGAGTCAAATAACTTTAAATATAGTAGTTATAAAGAATTCACAATATGATTCAGGGATTCCACAATAAAAGCAACCTTAAAAGTCTAACATATGTCAACTTGTGATTTATGAAAGAATAGTATCTTCAGTTAATTATCTCTATTATCTGAGATGTTATGAAATGCCCCTTTAATTCCAGAGGCATCTGCTTGTGGCCAGAATTTCTGAATATACTTGAAAACCACATAATACACAATCATCACAACAAGAGCAAACATCCCACTCTTCCAAATGCATTTCTTTCTTTTACTAAAATATTTTTAGTAAAAACATGTTATTATAGTATAGATTTATATTACAATTTTATATAAGATAATGTTTTAAATTTTGTTAGTATATCATTCCCATAACAAACATTGTTTGTATTTTAATATTTTATCTATTCATTTTCAAGCAGAGAGAGAGAGAGAAAGAGAGAGAGAGAGAGGGAGGGAGAGAGGGAGAGAGAGAGAGAAAACACCAGGGCCACTACCTTGTGGGTCTGGCTTACGTGGGACCTGGGGAATTGAATCCGGGGCCTTAGGCACTGGAGGCAAGTGCCTTAACCGCTAAGCAATCTCTCCAGCCCTAGTACATTTTAAATATAAAAGGTGCTTGAAACAAAAAATTTAAAACTACATGCTTTGACAATTATTGTGTATTTCATTCTGTCTAAATTATGTTATTGGGGTATTATTCTTCAGCCATTGCTAATGTTGTTGTTGAGTGAGGCCCTATCCTATAGAACCCACAGAGAGAGGCTAGCTAGTTGGATAATATAGGTACCAACGGTCTGAAGCTAAGCTTCTAGGTGATCAAGTAACTGGCAGACAGGTAGCAAGACTGTTATCTCACCAAGTGTGCACAGATGGATGTGGTTCTAAGGAGGACTAAGTGACCATGTATTTACTGGATACTCTGATTACCCACGATACTCAGCTGACTGTGTCTGTTTTGCTTTGGGTGCTATAAGATTCAAGTTATGAAAGTTTGTGAGACTTTATAAACCTTTGGCTTGAATATGATTGGAGTGCATTAACCAGTGGGTTCATGATTTGGAAGCTAGTCTAGAAGGGTATCAATAGTTATAGGAGCTTCTCCTGAGCTCCCAGGAATTAGGTAGATGGAAATGACCTGGCGGGATATTGGAGAAAAGGCTACCCTTTTCACACCTTTAAAAAGAACCTGGGTGCATTCATTGTGCCAATGGCCTAAGATTCTAGGAAAAGCTAAGCCTGAAAGTGATGAACCAATCTATCTGGAAGATGGAATTTCTAAATCAAGTGTAGCAGCAGCTGGGTTGGTGATTTTGACTGATTTCAAAAGTAAAAGAAAATACAGCAAAGAGATTTAGAGAATTTGTAGCCTGCTGAAAAAAATCTCAATGAGCTAGAAGGTGCTGCAAAGATCCAGCTTTAGCAACAGATGCTGATGGTTAAGGTCAGTGGCTAAGGGCTTTGAGGTCATGTCTGGAATCTTCTAGGCTACACCTCTTTCCACAGGTCCAGAGGACTTCCAGGGCAGAATTGTTTCAGGTATTGACCTTGAGTATACTCTACAGCCTGGCTGCCCCAAGCAACCTTAGATGCTGTCCTGCTTCCTAGGCTGAAGTGCTCCATGGCTGTATCCACAATTAAGGTGTGCCAAGGCATCTCCTGTGCTGGCAGCCAACATGGGTAGCACACACATCATCCTGCTTCTGCAAGTGTACTAAATTGCAAGAGTGCTGGCTCATCATGCCTTTCACAGAGCTTTCATAGAAGGGCATGGAGAAGTGTGCCCCATGGAGATGCTCAGCGGGGCTGTCATTATAAACAGACAGCCTTCATAGCCTGACCTCGGGATCAGCATAGTCACAGTGGCTCAAGCTCATCTACCTGATTCACAGCAAAAGCCATGAAGTACCTCACCAGCAGAAAGCAGAGAGTCAGGTTGTAAGTTAGTCTGCCCTGGGCAGCAAGTCTATGGTAGTCACCGAGGGGGTCAATACCTCAAGCTCTACTGTGCAAGAGATGCAGGGTATGGGATTTGATATCTGACCTGCTGGGTTGTAGATTACACCGGGATTTCCACTTCTCTATTCTTTCCTCTTTGGAAAGGGAGTTATGAATTATCCTTGTCATTGTTTGTTGGAAGTACATACCACAACTGGATTTTATAGGTTCCCAGCAGGAAGTTTGCCTTGGAGATTTTAAGTGAGACGTTTGGACTTTGGAAATTTCAATTATGTGGAAAGTTGTAAGACTATAAGGTAGTTTGAATAACAGGATATTATATGCAAGAAAAAGACATGAGTTTCAAGAGCTAAGGATGAGCTCCAAGACTCAGAGTTTAATTCCACAGTCAGAATGGAGAGTCAATCCAATAATGGTGCTTGGCTATGGGCCCTCTGGGAAGTGATTAGGATTAAATCAGGTCACCAGGGCAGAGGCCAAATGACTGAGCACTTGAGGGTTCATAGAAAAGAGAAAGAGACCAGAGGAAAAACACAGGCATGCTTCCTGTCTCTCGCTTTGTGATAGTTCCCTACCTCAGGGCTTTGCCTTCTCCATAAGTGACCCCTCGACCTTGGAACAGAAACATACACTTAAGTAAATCCATAAATCCGTTTCCTCCAAAATGTACACAGCCTGTGCTCCTGTGTTACTAGCTATAGGAAATGGACTAATCCATATAGTATTTTCAACATGACCCACATTCCAACCACAGCCATACTTCATAAAGCCAAATGACTTTATAAGAGGCAAAGGTCAGCTTCCCTGGTTCACAAGCCTACTAGATTACAGATCAACACCACACTGGGTCTGTGAGGGTTAAGTTTGTTGTCAACTTGACCACACTAGGAATGCAATGAGGGATGTGCCTCTGGAGCAGGTATGTCAGGGTGTTTCTGAAAGATTACCTGAGCGAGGAAGTCCTTCCTCCCAATGGGCGGCCCTTTCATGGGGGTGTGTCGTGGGGGAGGTCTGCATATCAGGAAGCTTCTGGAGAACACAGAGATTTTCTCCTTTGGTCTGGATGTCTGGGCTACTTGTTTCTTCCATTGGTTTGACCTCATGGACTGAGTGGAGGCCTGGTTGTTTGGAGTTTGCCTGTGGACTGAACAGCTGTCGGATTCTTTGGTCTTCCATTCTATAGACAGCTTTGTTGCACTGCAAAGCTGGTGTCTTAGGAGCCAACTCAATAATTTCTCCCTTTTCTGTGTTCAGACTACCAGATCTATTTCTCGAGAAAGCCCTAATACAGGGGCCCGGTTTTCTGGGTTCACTGCTTTCTAGTCTTTCTCTTCTCACATTGTCTAAAATAATATAAGGATGGTCCTGTGGATGAGAATGACTTCCAAGCATTTGAGGGACTGATTTGGGACTTTAAGCATAGGCAGAGAGTTTCTGATTTTAAAAGTATTTGGTGGAAATATCTTTCAAATTATCTTCTGATATTTGATATAATGGACGCAGTAGGGCAGGTTTCCTGGGAAACAAGCTCTAAAATGGAGTGTTACCTGCTGATGTTTTATTCACAGGGAGCAATGCCTATTATGGTGAGAAGATAAGGTTCTGGAGAGGGAAAATCTACAAGGAAGACCACCTCGGTTAATCCTGTGAGCATCTCTGGAGATCATATGACCCTTTAGTGTTGCTTTGAATTATGGAGAGAGTGTTAGGAAACGGGTCCTGAATGAATCAGGAGTGGACCATTGCTGTGAAGGGTATATGAGCTATTCAGAGGCTAAAGAAAGACTAACCCCAACCCTAACCCTAACCACCCCCAACATTCCAGGGAATGGGGACCAGAGTCCTCTGTGAGTGGCAAACATGATCCTCTCCAATGGTCATTCTCTTTCACTTCCTTACATTAAGAAGACCAACACCAATAACCAAACCTCAATTTCCTTTGGATGCTTTCTATTTTTAAAAATATTTTTTTTATTTATTTGAGGGAGAGAGAGAGAGAGAGAGAGAGAGAGAGAGAGAGAGAGAGAGAGAGAGAGAGAGAGAGAGAATGAGCATGCCAGGACCACCAACTGCTACAAATGAACTCCAGATGCATGAGCCGCTTTGTACATGTGGATTTA
The DNA here is from genome assembly GCA_004024765.1 of Zapus hudsonius. Classification (NCBI taxonomy): domain Eukaryota; kingdom Metazoa; phylum Chordata; class Mammalia; order Rodentia; family Dipodidae; genus Zapus; species Zapus hudsonius. The sequence goes on along the minus strand of PVHP010001489.1, from coordinate 97,698 downwards.
TGTGGGTCCTGGGGAACTGAAACCAGGTCATTAGCTTCTTCAGGTGAGCACGTTAACCACTGACACATCTCTGTAGTCCTGGATGTTTTCATTTAATGAACATCAGTTGCTTGATGTATTAATGGGAAGGGGAAATGACTGTATGATGTATGTTAGTTAAATTTTCTGTTATTGTGACAAAATGCTTAAAAGAAAGAAAATTTCATTTTGGCTCATGATTTCAGAGGTTTCCATGGGTAATAGTTTGAACTCATTGCTGTTGCCTGTGAGGTAGAACATTGTGGCAGGGAACAGGTGGAAGAGACAGGCTGCTTGATCTCATGGTCGCCAGGAAGCAAACAGGGACAGAGGAAGGGGATGGGAATAGAGATTAAACATAACTTTCAAGGTCATCATCCTAGAGGCTTACTTCCTCCACCTTGGCCCTATGTCCTAAAGTTCCTACCTCCTCCCATTAGGAAATGAGTTCACCAATGAATTCATCCATTCATTAGGGTTAGAGTCTTCAAGATCCAATCTCTTCCTACAGGCTTCATATGTACTCACTGCTACAATGGAGATCAAGACTTTATCACATGAGCTTCATGTCTGTGTGTGGGGGGGGGTGGGCAGGAGATATATCCAAACCTTCACATAACAGAGCATAACAATAAGAGATTGAGCCACTCAGTGATACCTCCTCGTATTGAAAGAAGAACCAAGGTCAAGAGGAATGCATGTAAATAAGGGGAGATGAGAGTAAGTACAGGCTAGGATTTGATGTGGAAGATCACACATGGGGAACAAGAGGTGATCAGGAAGGAGGAGAAAACAAACAGAACTGTACTAGAAAAGTGGCAAGAGTCTATGTTGGAGGAGGTGGGAGCAAGGGGAAGGGGAAGAAAATATTAGTTTGAAAACACCATAATGAAACCTAATTCTTTTTATGCTAATGAAGACATGTTTTCAAAATGTTGCTGTAATATTCAAGAGAGGGAATAGACTCTTATAAAGTGGGGAAAACATTTTCTAGCTATTCATATACCAGAAGGTTCACATAAAAACAGTTCAAAATACTTAAGAAACACACACACACACACACAAAAAAAAAAAAAAACCCACAAGCAATCTAAAGAAGAAACCCAATTGGCCAGTAAATATATGAAAAAAAATCACTGTCATAGCAAAACAGATGGAGGAGATTATGTTAAGTGAAATAAGCCAGATGTAGCACAGAAAGATGAGCACTGCATGCTGTCTGTAATGGGTGGGAATGTTTCCTAGGGACTGAAGGTGATCTTGAGAGGTGTGGGGAGGATTCAGGAAAGTTGTCTGGATGCGATCAGAGAACAATGCATATATATACATATCCAGTTTAGTTGTTTTGAAAATTAAAGTTAATACCACATATTTATTGTATGTGAGCACTGTTTCCAATGTTGTGTTATTCAAATATATCCTGTCTTTTCCTCACTACCTTTTTCAAGGTAGTTCTGATGTTCACTTTGCAAGTGAGAACGCTGGAACTCACAGAGCTCTGGATACATTCCCAGGTCACATAGCCAGTAAATAGCTAAGCTGGAATCAATACCCAGGTCTGCTTGACTTGACCCTCAAGCTTGCACTCACAGTCTGAAGTACACTGCTTAGATCACCTCGAGGCATTTCTATTTTTTTTAAAGGCAAAAGGGTGCTGTTATCCCACGCCTCAGTAATGAGCTTGATGGAATCCACAATTTGACTTCTCTCATCTGATGTGTTTTTGTGGAGGTCATTTAAGAAATCTTAGGAAGGAGGGCTGAGGAAATTCTCAGTAGATAAAGTCCTGGGGGTGGGGGGCAGAGCTCCAATCCTAAGCACTCAGGTAACTATTGAGTGTGGCAATCACCTGTAACCCCAGTGCACCAGAGACAGAGACAGGGAATCCCTAGGACTAGCTAGACTAGCTGTGTCAGCAAGCTCTGGGCTCAAGCCAGAGACCTTGTCTTAGTAATATAAAAAAGAGAGCAAGTGAGGAAACCAATGCCAATATGTGTATATGGAGGCCTGACCCTGACAACCTTCCCTACGGAGACGGTGGCTGACTCTGAGGAGACTCAAAAGTCATCAAAGAAAAAATAAGAGGCTGTGAAGACCTCAACACTGAAAGAGTTTTCTGTTATACCTCCAAAGACTCAGGGAGCACTGTCAAGAGGGGCAGAAAGAATGTAAGAGCCACTGGGAAGGAAGGACATTTTTGGGGCACTGTCCTGCAAACATGGAACCCCGTAGTGGTTTCCAGTGTCCCCCACTGTTCTGAGCTCAACAAAATTTTGTCAGGGATAATGGAGGAGCAACAAAAGGATGAGACAACAGAGGAGAGGAAGGCTATCTAGAAAGGGGAGGGTCCACAGTGGATAGGGGACAGAGGAGAGGGGACAAAAGAGAGTGGGACTGTGACCACACCTCAGTAGGATCATATATTCAAGTTCTCAATCAAAGAAAAGAAATTCTGAGGACAAAACCAGAGAGGACAAAACCTGACATGTGAATAAACAGTTCTGGTCCTTGATGAGATAAGTGCATAAGAGAAAAGCTCGGTGTGACAGAGATTATTGTCCCTTGGGTCAGAAGGACAAGAGGAGTTGTTCCATAGCAGAGGAAGGACCAAGCATTGACTGACTTTCTTTAGCACCACATTAGAATCTGGGCGGGAAGAATTCTCATTATTGGCGCTTTGGAGAATACTAAAGGCTGTAAATCATTAATGAGAATGAGTTCTGTCAAGCAGCCATGAGGACTCGGGAGGACTTGGAACTGTAGTGGAACCACACAACCTGGCTCTGTGACTTCCTCTTGCGATGTTTGGCAGCCTGGGACCAGGAGCCGAGGAAGGCAGATGACAGTACTTACCCATTCTTGGGGATTACAATGGCAGCTCTGGGGCAAGAGAGAGCGAAAATCTAATAAAACGACTGACCCCAGAGTCAAGGCTGGTTAGGCAAGCAAATGAAGCCAGAGAAGAAGCTGATGAACTGAGACAATGGTGGGCTATCAGGGGAGGGGGAGACAGGGAGCGATAATGACGCAGAGAAACAGATTTCATTAGAAGTGGAGACATGAGAGACTTCCTGAGCAGAGTCTGTGTACAGAATCCGTTGTGTTTTGCAGCCAAACTGCATCGGAAGAGAAAAGGGCCAATTACCTTAATCCCAGACTCTGAAGATTTGGGGTAGGGTTGAGCTTAATCCAAAGTCTTCTTTGTATGTTTGCTTTAAACCCAGCCTCAGCAACACAATCACAGGAACTGATTGTCTGAGAAGCTTGACATTAGTGCCTACAAGAATTTAAAAAAAAAATTTATACATGAACTTGAGAGATTATGAGGTCAATTTTTTAAAAAAATATTTTATTTATTCATTTTCAAGCAGAGAGAGAGAGAGAGAGAGAGAGAGAGAGAGAGAGAGAGAGAGAGAGAACCAGGGCCACCACCTTGTGGGTCTGGCTTATGTGGGACCTGGGGAAATGAACCCGGGGCCTTAGGAACTGGAAGCAAAGTGCCTTTTACCACTGAGCCATCTCTCCAGCCCTATGAGGTCATTTTTATAAGAATTCTTAGAAGAATTCCCTGAATCCTTACAAGAAAATTGTCGAGTTCCCTCCAAGATGCTGAAAGTTACAGGAGAGAGTGTTGTTGCAGTCAGCTTTCTAGTTGCTGCACAGAAAGAACCCAAGCAAAAGCGGTTTGTGGAAGAATGGGTTTATTTGGCTTATGGACTGGAGGGGAGACTCCATCCTGGCAGGGAAAACGATGGCATGAGCAGAGGGTGGACATCACCTCCACCACAGCACTGCAAACAGCGGCAGGAAGGTGTGCCAAACACTGGCAAGGGGAAACTGGTTTATAATCCCTATAAGCCCGCCCCCAACAACACAGCTCCAGAGAGGTTGGTTTTAAAACCCAAACTGCCATCAGCTGAGGATTGATCAATTAGAACACATTCATTCGTTTGTGGGGGCACCTGGATCAAACCATGACAAATGTTCAGTTTGTAAAGTACCTGCCACACAAGCATGAGGTCTGAGTCTGACCCTAACACTCATGAAATTCTGGGTGTGGTAATGTGCACCTGCAAACCCAGCACTGGGAAGGCAGACAGGAGGATCCCTGGTACTTGGTGGCTAGCTTCTCTGACTGAATAGGTGAGTTCCAGGTTTAGTGAGACCCTGTCTTATGAATTAAGGTAGAGAAGCCATCGAGAGACACCTGGCACTGATCTCTGATCTTCACAGGCACACACGCCCGTGTTTTCACACACATATGCCCATGCATGCACACACATATACACATAAGATGCCCAAAGTGTGTATAGAACATTTTGATCATGTGCAGGATCATAAAGAGAGGAAGCAGAAACACACCTTTGACTCCAAGGCTCCTCAAGATTGCTGTCATGGGGTCCAAATTTGAGTGTTGCTTTACTTCTCGGGCCTAAACTGTTCTCATCGTTTTCTTAATGCTTAAGCACTGTGGGCAAGCAAACATTTACACATTTGGTATAATCTGAGGTCAAAAATGGATGCACATTTAAATAGACTCACAGTTTGTAAATGCACTTGTCAATTTGTACTTCATAATAGATACAGCATCAACTTTCAGCAGGGTCATCTGAGTAGGTAAGCTTTTCTTTCAGTAGTTTACATGCAGACAGAGTAAAGTATTTATGCATGGTGTTACTGACTGTAGCAGTTACTTTCTTATTGGGTCGAAATACCTGACCAGGAGCAGCCTATGGAAGGAAGGGTTTTCCCTGGCCTACAGTTGTGAGGGGAAGTTCTATCATGCCAAGGAGAACATGGTTGGAATAGACCACTGGGAGTTACATCTTTGCATCAGTAGTAAGAGTGAGCTGAATGAGGCCAAGAGGGCTGAACTGTGACACCCAGGGCCTGCCCCCAGGGGTACACTTCCTGTAGCAAGGCTACACCATCTTCCCAAACAGCTCTACCAGCTGGGGAGTGAGTATTCAAACACACGAGGCGATGGGGACACTGAAAATTCCAAGCACTACAGTTGTTGTTAACTAGCTGATGTTAATACAGTACATACAATATAAAAGCACCCATTCTTGCTTCATTTCCTGCATGGCACATAGCAGTCTTTAAATGCACAGACCAAGCTGGTAGCAGATACAGCAAGAGGTAGATTCCCACCCACACTTTCCCAGGAACAGAGCTTCTTTGGCCATTCATTTGGGTCTGTGTGTGAATGGACGATCAAGTCTCAGTGGTATGGGCTGTGAGGGGCTGCTGGGTTTGTGTTCTGAGACTTTGTCTTAGGGTCTTTTGAGAGTTTCCTCATCACCTTTTCTAGAGGTTTTTCATTCAGTTCTACTCAACTATCAGCAATGGAAAGGCTGTGGAAGTCCTTCTGTGGATGCCAGCTGATTCTCGCCGCCACATGTGACGGGTGTGGTAAATGCCACTGAATGACACATCAGATAGTAACAAACAGAAGTGGTGGCAAATGCCTTTAATCCCAGCCCTGGGGAGGCTGAGGCAGGAGGATTGCTGTTGAGTTGGAGGCCAGCTGAGACTACATAGTGAATTCCAGGTCAAGCCTGGGCTAGAGCAGGAACCCACAGCAACCCACAACCCCCATAAAAAGAGCAACAAAAGAAACATCTTTCCATGTTTCCTCCTATTCTGGACAAACAGGAAGTTTCAGAGGGCCAGTATCAGGAAATGTTGGGACAAGTCAACTTTTCTGGGTACAGTGTGATCCCAGTAATTTATGTCTGGTAACCAGAAGACAACTCTTTCCTTGGCTTCTTTTTCCACTCCTCCCTAGTTAAAAGTGTCTTTTTGTCTGCTAGACAATGAAATGTCTTATTTATCTTTAAATGTCTTGAAAAGCAGATAAAGAATAAGAGAATTAGTTATCTTCAGCTGTGAGACTAACGTTAATCTTCCATTTCTTCATGTTGGAATATTCCAGCTGATCTATTTCAGTATCGGTAACATTTCTTATAAGAACGTTTTATGTCCTAGAGGAATCGGCCTGAATGAAGTGTCTTGGACAGCCAAAGGAAATAAGAACCTGAAGAACCATATTAATGTGGACGAGATAAGGGAAAGTTATAAAACTGGAGAAAGACTTGCATATAACCACCCCAGACAAAGTAGTAACCAACCAGATATGACTTGCTGATGCATTTTATGGAAAATCAAATGTGTTGATCAGTTATTTAGGAAACTTTATGTATTTGAAGACGCCTTGTCATTGTTATTTATTCATACTCATGAAAGTAAATGGTACTAAGTTTGTTCTTAGGTGAAGTTGCAATTTCTTTTTATTTCAAAATAACTTTTATTTTCTAATGAATTCTCTATATTTTCCTGGTGACAAGATCTAGGATGGGCAAATTACTTTATTTAAGTTAGAGTAAGTAAAATATAGACCCAACTTAATTGGGAGTTGGTGTTAGTTCTTTGGACCTCACTTACTGATAGAGAACCCTGGTCTGGTTCATCTATACTCTTCCAATACAAAAACTCCATGACACTTTATTCAAGGTGCCCTTACTCAACTAATCCAACAGTATAAGTGAGTAACTTCTTAGATGCCAAGGGGCATAGAAGTATATAGATTTGATCAATTCAGGGCACCTGTCTGTATACATCAATTTGTTTCATGACTTAAATTTATCACCTTATATTGTAGCGATCCTCAGATGGCTTAAAATCTGTATTTTATAATTTCTGGACTCATTTACCTCCTCTCCAAAAACGTAGCTATATGTTAGGTTACCTCCAACCCTCCCTCCTACTAGTTCTAACAAGCTATTTGTCCAGAAACACCTAATTTTGAAAATATGATTACAAATGCATTCATTTTTTAATTCATATTCCCAACTAAATAGAAAATTATATGAGTTAAGATTTGGGTTTTTGCAACATGATAATTTCAGTCAACCATCAAATTACTTTTGATTATTTAATCACGACATGATGAATATCAGCCCACTAAATTTTTCGTGCTACATTTCTTCTGGATACTATGATAACCTATAATTAGTTTTAGACCCAATATTAAAAACTAGGAAAAAGTAAAAAGACGTTATGATATGTACCATAGTAGACTTCATTACAATTTCTTTTTTTTTACTTAAAGAAATATTTGAATAGTAAAGTTCAAGAGCATTTGGATAGTAAAATTCAGTGATAAAAATTTAGATAGTAAATATTTGAGAAAATAAATGAACCAGGATAGGTTTATGATTGTGCCATATTTATAATGAGCGTGTTACATATAATTGCATGTTTTGTTTGGGTATTTATCTGCTCACTAGTATCTACAACAAGTTAGTTATGGCATCTGGAGCAAGCTTATTTTCTTTGGGATTTCTATGGGGGGCTTGTCTATCAAAAACTAATTTCAATGCTTAGACTAATTGAAATTAAGAACGTGGTCTCTTGAAACCAATAGAAAGGGATAATATTCTCTAAGACTTCTGAGAAGTGCTCTGCTAATTAAGAAATTTATTTAACAGCATAGTGAAAAATGAGCTCCATCATATACATCATGTGTGAAGGAATATGCAATTTGTATCATTATTTGGATAAGGGTATTCAGTCTAAGTGAACAACATTGGTAATTTTTGGATGCTTATGAATTCTAAATACTAAGACTTAGACAAAGAAAGAATTTCAAAACTGAGTTTTAAAAAATTTTGTATTGTTGAATAATTTGTATTAACTTGTTTCTTTTTTGTGATTGAATGCTTTAAAATATATAGCTTTTGGTATATTGTAATTTGTTTCTTTTCTTTTTAATGGGTGAAAACTTTGAATTCAAATACTCAACAACTTTGATATTCAAAGATAGCTAATAAATTAGAATTAAATCTTCAGAAGGTATTTAATAGAGTACATAATTTGTTGACTAGTATATGTATACTTTAAAAAGTTTATTAAACTTACTGTATATATATAAAGATGTTTATTATAAACAATACATATTTCAAATGTATAATATATACATAAATTCACATATCCATTGACCTGGGTTTTCAGGATTTATTAAGTTTTAAAAAACTATAAAATATAGTAAAAAAACATCAGAGTTTGTGATTACACAATAGCTTATTTTATTGAATGCTAAAAAGAGTTAGAAAATGCTATGAAGGTAAAAGGTTATGACTTCATAAGTGAGTCCAGAATTACATAAGAGTTGATTACTGTAACACAAGTTCGGAAATGTGTATTTTAAGTGCTTTCAGTTAAATATGTGTCTGCTCCAGCAAAATGATGTTTCCGTGATTTATGCTCATCATCACCGAAAGTGCTCTCCAGTCTGGGTAGTCGTATCATTAGGTTCAATTTACCCAACGTGCGGTGGCTTCAGGTACAGCAAATTTCAAATGCTCAGAGCATCAATTTTGCCCTTTTAATTTCCTAAGATGAAATGCTTCAAAAAGACTTCAAGCAAGGATGCACCCTGTGATACATGTGCAGCAATTTGTGAAGTTTAATAAACTAGGGGAGAGAGTCAATAATTTTTACTCAGCAATATTCACTTTTGCATGATTGCTAAATGTTGAGCTTTTCCTAACCCCCCCCCCCAATCTGCAGAGGAACATGGCGTGGCTATGGATGGTATAAAAAGCTCCCCAAATGAGAAAAGTTACTATGAGTAACTCACTTCTCTCAATTTCACATTCTTTATATCCTCCATTTGTGGTGTCTGTTTTCTGTGTGAAATGATGTCCAAGTTTTCCAATGAAAGCAGTTAAGAAAGAAAATATTTACACCCTTCTAACTTGTGTTTTCTGGATGGATAGATACAATACAGATGCTAAGAAGTCACTGGTCTGAGAGAGCTTTCACAAATCTATAATAAAATAATTAAATTAGTGAGCTGTGTTTAGATCAGAGACCCTGGGTTGCCAGCTCTTAAGAACTCGGGGAATTCGGAATCACAGAAGGATCATTTGAACTCCACTTGGCAGACACGTCAGAAACTCACTGCTCTTGGGAATGTCCTTTTCCAATAACATTTATAGCTCTAGATGGAAGCGAAAAGCACCATATGTTAAGAGTTTCCTGCAAAGCTTCCTGGTAAGAGAGGAAATAAATTCAACTTGTCACATCTGCTAGTGGGACAGTCAAGTAGGATTTTATCACAGCCTTAAGTGGTTTACAAAACTGCCCTGTTATCGACTAAAGGAGCTTTACAGTTCAGGGTTTTTTCATACTGATATTCAGATTCTAAATCATTAAACTATTTTTTGGACGTAAGCTGCATGCATCATTATTGCTTCTAAGCAAGAGAATTATTGAAAGCGATTTAGCTAAGAGCCCCCTCCCACAGCCATCTCTCCACAGCCCTCTAGGAATGCCTACGGGCCTCAATTCCACCTCTGGTTCAACCCAGGGGTCCTTATATTTTGCATAATTTAAGATGAGAACTTCATTTAATCAGACCAAATTGATTATTCACCATTCCAAAAGTCCCAAATGGCATAAACAATGGCAAAGACCCACAGGGTCAGAAAATTGTTATAGGTAATTAGGAAAAAGTGTTCAAACTTGCACTGCGAGCCACAAGTTCCCCCCCCCCAAAGTGATCCATCTCTTTAACCCTCACAGGTAAACAGAATGCTAGAGTCACCATGGGCATCTCAGATTTCCATCATAAGCAGAATCCTGTTTTTGTTTCCAGATGTACTGGAAATACAAGGCTACGTGAAAGCTATTCTTTCTCTTAATTAAGCACAGGTAAAGGTGGTAACAGTTGCTCCATGCCCACAAATAAGTTCCCACTTCATCAGCTCAGAATTTTATATTCATGTATTTTTTTTTGTAAGGGGACAGTCAGACTTATGAATATATTTTCTATCATTTTAGAATTTAAAGATGTTTTAGGTTGAGGTAAAAAATTGTAGCACTCTGTATGTCTAATTTTGTACTCCTATATGCAGGAAATAAATGTAACAGAAATTCAGAATGCCATACAATGATGAAATCCCCAGAAACTTATTTATACACATATTGGTCCTACAGTGAAATAAAAGTCATATAAAAATTTCAATGAATCAGAGAAAAGGAAAAAAAATAATAGCGAATAATAAGAGAGAAAAATTTAACACTTCTGCCTATATATTTATGAAAGTAGGCCACAGTGTGTCCTGGTAACCCAAACAAACACTTAAATGATTCACACTGTTTTTCAATAAATAGCAAATTTGTCAGAAAGACAACATTACTATTATATATTACTGGAGAAATTTCTTGTGAGATTCTAGAGTGCTGAACAATTAGCAACATCTCAATACCATTGATGCAATTAGTATTAGTTACAATCAGTACCCATGGCTGTGACAGGAAACTTGACAACTTAAGAGAAGAGAGGTTTATATTGGCTCACCGTTTCTGAGGGAACAGTCCATCTGTGACTTCTTTCCAGCTCCCTGAATCAGGGCACAGAAAATCCAGGCCACAACAGGAAATTGATTTCACTTTTCGGTCCAACCCCCTTGTGACCTATGTCTGCTGGCGAGGCATTGTATTCAAAAAGTTCTACAACTTTTCAGTTTCACCAGTGGAGGATCAACTGGTCAAAACCACGAGCCAGTGGGGATAACTTCAAACTCCAACCAGAACACTATCCACACCACTTTTCCACTAAGGAAGGCATTCCTGCATTTCATTAAGCTATTTCTGGCACTTAGTCCAACTTCTGAACTTGGTACAGGTCAATTTAATTAGACTTCACATCAAGGCTTGAAAACTGTTCCTATTGGTTCTATTGAAACAGGAAGCAAAAGCAATGGTTGTAATCTAGAAAAGGCATGGGCTTTGTGACTGAGCCAATGATAGGTAACAAAATGTTAGATGGATGCCTTTTACCATGGCCAAGGATAGTTCTCTTCTCAATAGACAGGACTAGGCATGCACCTAAGCCCCCTGTCTGTTATGGATGGAGTCTTCGCCGTCTGTTCATTCTTTGTTATTTAATAGTAAAATCCATCAACTCTATTAGCTGTCCTTATTTTTTCTGCAACTGCTTTGGTCACACTGATGGGCGCAGGGATGACTTGTGAATTTCCCAGTTAACTCTTTACATTTCCCTGCTATGATCTTGCACCTGCCTCTTTCCCTGACAGCTGAAAAATACTGAATTCAGGCATAACTTTGGAAGCTGCCTGCTGAGGATACGGTTGCCTCACCAACTATGTGTTTCTCACACAATTGAGACTTGTGTGAGAAAGAAATCAAAGTGCATCGTATTAAACGTGATGTTCTTTTTGAAATAAAAAAAAACATTTTAATCAAATATATCAAAATACAATTATCTGTGCTTTTAACCCCATGACGTTCAACTAGAGCATTGAGAAAAAACAAAACTAGGTTTCTGTAGACACTTAATAGAATGAAACAGAAAAGTTGGGCTTGTGAAGGAAAATCATGGTGACCCTATGTTCACTGTCAAAGCAGCTGCAGTTTTTACGAATTTCCTCAGCATGCATCATGCCTGAGTTCCTTTCTGCTTCCTTCATTCCTGTGTCTCTTGGGTACATCCTGATATCATTATTTCTAAACAATAGTTTTCAAAAAGTCTGCAGTTCTTTCAGTAGGCAAAAATACAAACCTTGGGGCTAGGGTGTGTCTGGCACAAGAGAGGTCCTGAGATTGACCCCAGCGCTGAAGCAGGAAGCAAGACAAAAGGGTCTTGTGTCTGGGCATCTGTGGGTCACTGGATGAACAGTCTTAATTCTGAGGCTGTTTGTGCATACCATAAAGCTGCAACTATAAATTCCAAATTATTTCATTTTTGGGGAATATCTAGAATCCCATTGTCCATAACGATATCTGAATGTAACCAGAAAACTTAGTTACTTAGGTATTAGGATAGTATGACTGACACATACACCATATAAGCTCATGTGTTTTGAATACTTGGTCCCCACCTGGTGTAACTTTGGAGGAGGAGTGTCATTGGAAGGGGACCTTAATGTTCATTAGCTCAGCCCACTGGGTGTTCAAAGGTTGCTCAGAATGCTTCCTTCCTGCTGCTCTGGAGATGTGACCCAGGCTTCTGCTCAGACCTGCCATGCTTTTCCCACCACAATGAAACTTCTCAAAACTGTAAGCTGAAATAAACCTTTTCCTCACATATACTGCTTTTGGTTGGGTGTTTTGGTTCCAGCAACAGGAAGGTAATGGCTGCAGGTATATATATATTATATATTTATATAATTTATATTATAACAATATAATATAATAAAATAATATATATGCTGCAAGTATATATAATATATTTATGTAATTTATATATATATATATATATATATATATATATATATATATATATATATATATATATAGTGTGTAACCTCTCTCACCTGTACCCTTTCCCAACCTCAAAACTTCAAAGTACCTAAGTCCCTTTCGATGTCACAAATATCAGAGCCCACAACCTAGACACTAACAGCCATAAACATCTCTAACTATCAAATGATAGTAGAATTCATGCATCAAGTCATTTGGGTTCAAGGAGACAATAGCTCACAATGTTAACCTTGCTTGTATGTGCTACTTTGCTAGTAACATGTCAGGCACCTTTCTGTTGTGTATGTCCTGGGCTCATTTAGGCTTTTTAGAACTCTGAAGATAGGTGGTACTCTTGTTTCCATTTACAGATGAGGAGAGTTCAGAATAAGGAGAATAGAAAAGCCATCAAAGGTAAAAGAACTTGTAAGGGTAGGTGGTCTGGGATACCAACCCACTGGTTTCTGTGTATTTTAACTGCTATATTAACATGTTTTCACATGTGGCCTAGGGCTGGCAGGATGCACTTCGGAGAGCAGAAAGGGGTGCCTGGAAGTCCATGGGCTTGAACTTGACCCAGTGTGAGCTTTGCTGCTTTGCTCTGCCACAGTTTGTACAGGAGACCTGCCTGACTCTGGCCCTGCCCGCCACACCTCTCTTTCTGCTCTGAAAGATTCCTGGAGCGAATGTCTGGATGATCTCAGAATAGAAAGATAATGATTTTTTTCTCTCCTAATTTTCAAAGCTGAGCTAAACAATAACAGTATTTTAAACTCTAACCTCTTTCATATAGTAACACCAGAAATAGAGAAGTCACATGTTGACTGCCTGCATTTAGCTGTTCTTTGATTATTTTATTATTATTATTTTTCACTTTCAACTACATGAGATGTTAGGTCCATTAAGAAATAATGTGTGTATTATTCAAGGAACACACACAAATAATTGAACATCTTCCCCAGGTCTGAGAGTGTCTTTATTTTTCCCTCTATGCAGAGATCACATCCTCACATTCATTCTGCTAAAAATGAAAAAGGTCATTTTGATCCTGTCACTAAATAACAAATTCTGAAATAGAAAGATGGTTTGGAAAAGTTCAAGAGCAAGAGAGAGAGAGAGAGAGACTGGACTCAGAGGATGTTTCCTCTATTGCAAGTCTCTCCCCCTCCCTGCACCGTTCTCATGGAAAAGAAGAAACACAGGTCGAAGCCAATCTGAGGAGTCTCATGGCCACAACATCTGCTTCAATCAAAGATAAGTGTATCTGGGCTGGAGAGATGGCTCAGCGGTTAAGGCACTTGCCTCCAGTGCCTAAGGCCCTGGGTTCAATTCCCCAGGACCCACATATGCCAGCCCCACAAGGTGGCCCTGGTTCTCTCTCTCTCTCTCTCTCTCTCTCTCTCTCTCTCTCTCGCTCTCGCTCTCGCTCTCGCTCTCGCTCTCGCTCTCTGTATTTCTCTGCTTGAAAATGAATAAATAAAAATATTTTAAAAAAAGATAAGTGTATCAGTTCCTCTCTCCTCTGAGGGACAAAATACCTAAGCAGAAGCAATTTATGAAAGGAAAGAGTGTATTTTGCCTTACAGTTGCAGAGAGCAGAATCCACCATGGCTGGAGACACAGGGCAGCAGCACAACACCCCACCAGCAGGGAGGAAGTAGAGAGAAAGACCAAGGCTTTATCTCCCCAAGGTTCCACAACCTTCCAGAACAAGACCAGGTGAGGTCCAAGGCGTTAGTCCACGGTGAGCGTTTTCTATTCCACCCACTAAGTAGGAGCAGCCACAATCAAGGCAGGGTTTCCTAACTTCTGATTCCATAGCAATCAAGACAGGGGCAATTGATTTGAAGTCAATGTTAATCAGAGGCTTGTAGGGTTATAGAAGTCAGCTGTAAAGAATGTAACAAGAAGTGCAGATGCCATTTATGACTTGGTTGTCACTTCTGGTGCTGGTGACCCTCATGGACTTTGCCCATATGTGCTTGGATTTCTTTTCACTGCAGTTCATGCCTATCCAATATGAGGTGCAGAAGGTCCAGGGAATAGGGAGGTTGCAGACCCAAGGACCGAGTCCAAATGGAAGCCTTTGAACACATCACTGAGAGATAGGGAAGTCAGAGCAGAGACCTGCAAGGCACAGGCCCATTCTCCTCTGATCGTGCTGGGTGGGAGTAAGGTACACAGTCAGGCCTCAAGCTTGTAAACAAATTACATGCTACAGACATTAGGTTCTGTTATGTACACTACCCTTCTGGTCTACCATAGAGAAGCTCCATTCACATTGTACTGCCATCGTCCCAGAGGCTGTCAAGTTACTGGTATGGGAGGACTGCTCAGGACTCATTTTACAGAAAACTCATCTTTTTTGTTAGCCTTATTATGTAGCATAGTTTAAATTTTGTGTTGGTATTTATTTTTCTAAGACTTTGTGGTGTTAACATTTATTCACTATGTCATCTTGTTACACACACACACACACACACACACACACACACACACACACACACAGGTTCACATCCTTTGTCTTCAAAAGTTGCGGTGGTTTGAATGTGATATGTCCCCCACAGCCTCACATGTTTGTCATGAAGCCTCGTAGTTAATTTTCAGCTGGCAGGGCTTTGGGGAGGTGGAGCCTTGCTGGGGGAGAAGTGTCACTCTGGGGACACCTTAAGGTTTATTCTTCCAGTCCTACTGGGGTCCATAGTGAGCTCACTCTTGCTGCTTCTGCCCTTCCGCTCATGTGTGAAGATGTGAGCCAGTTCCCTGCTCTACCATGCTCCGTTCACCATGTCCAAACTTTCTCTCAAAACTATAAGCTGCCCCTCAGCAATAACACACCAAGGGGAAGAGGAACCTGGTACTTCATGTGCTGTTTATAACCCCCTACCCCATGGACTGATCCAGTACGCCCTCGAGAAGGGTCTCCAGTGAGTTGCAGACAGAGAGGAGGGTAATGGGTAATCATAAGATTTGCACATACAATGTATGTAATTATGGATAATAAAGAAAAGAACTTAAAAAAACCCTATAAGCATGAAATAAACCCTTTTCTCCCATAAGCTGATTAATTTAATGTATTTAAATGGAGGAATGGATTTTTTTGGATCAACAACTGGTGCTAACAAAAAATAAAACAAACAAAAACACAGGGGATGGAGAGATGGCTCACTGGGTAAAGTGCTTGCTGCTGAAAGCTGACCTGAATTTGGAACCCGAGTACACTCATAAAATAGGGGGCATTGTGGCATGTACCTGTAACCCCAGCATGAGGGAGGCAGAAATAGAATTTCTAGTGTTTGCAGGCTAGCTAGTCTAGCTGATCCTGGGAGCTCCAGAATCAATGAGAGACCCTGTCTCAAAGAATCAGGTGTAGAGTGACTTAAGACCCTCTGTGTCCACCTCTGGTCTCCAAATCTAAGTGCATATGTACTCCATATATGTAGGAACACACATGCACACATACATGCACACCACATGTATTCAAAAAAGCCGAAAAAATAAGAAAGCATTAATTTTAAAAAAGAGAGGAACAAAAGACAAAAGAAAAACAAAAAACAAAAAACAAAGGCCTGGCTCCCTGCCTTGGAAGCAAGCTCTTTGTGACCCCTTCTGCCAGGAAGACCACACAGAAATCTGGGCAAACCTCTGAGGAGTGAGTGACCATTGGGAGATTCCGGGTGAGATGCACCAGAGTGGCCAGCAGCCTGTGGAAACAATTTCCACCAGCATCCAGCATCCCTAATGGCTCAAAACAAATGGCTATTTCCCTGCAACAATGAAAAGAAACATTTCAATTTGGATGGGTTTGCTTGCGAAACAAATGTTTACAACAGAAACGTCCATTTGAGCTGTTAGAACACCCTCGAACAAAGTATGTATTTATTGAAGAATCAAGAAAAGCTTCTCAGTGTGAGAGCATTGCTTCTTTGGGGACAAGCTATAGTGGAAGGATAATGTGCTGTTAACAAAGGAGGAAGGGAACTTCATGATGCTCAGGTAACAGGGAGCCTGGGTAACACTTATCAGCCTGCAAAGGGCCTTTCCAAGGAAGTGTGCAGCGAGATAAAAATGCAGCTGAGCATGGAACGTGGTGATTTAAATATGTTAGAAATTCATTTTTATTTCTTTAAAAATATTATTTTATTTAATTTATTCTGGAGTCAGATAAAGAGAGAGAGGATGGGCAGACCAGGGCCTCTAGCCACTCAGACAAACTGCAGATATGTGCACCACCTTGTGTATTTACTTTCTGCAAATACTGGGGAATCAAACCCAGGACCATAGGTTTTGTAGGCAAGCACCTTAACCACTGAGCCATCTCTCCAGCTCTCATTTTTATTTCTTGTGCCTAAAGATTTGATGGATATCGGGTGCTATGGTCAGGGCCTGGCCTACATCTAGCACTTTCTCCAGTATACAACACATTTGGCTCCCAATGTGTGGTCTCTAGGGGCTGGTTTCACTGTAGACATCCTGCCTACCTTCAAGCCAATGGAAAGGAAGAAAAGGCAAGGGAAGTAAGCATTCCTCAACTGAGGATCACTGATCTACTCCCTAGGGGAAACTTTTGTTAGTCACAACTGGGAAGGAGGAGAACTGAGTGCTTTGAGCATTCAGTGAACAGAGGCCAGAGATGGGTTGAAACACCTTGCTTTGAACAGGAAAGTCCCCATGTCTGAGGAATGCTGTCCAAAGCAAAAGCTTCTTGGCATGCCTTTGCAGACACAAAGCTGGAAGGGCTGTTCCACAGACACCTGGCCTGGGTTCCCAAAGAACCACTGACCATAAATAAGCACAGACTTTTGAGGGTCCTTCACGAGTCCACAGAGTCACACACTTTAACAGGTGTGTGTGTCTCTGTGTGTGTGTGTCTCTCTCTCTCTCTGTGTGTGTGTGTGTGTGTGTGTGCACAAATAGATGCCATGTTGCATGTTTTCCTCAGTTACCCTTCAACTTATTTACTGAGACAGGGCCTCTCATTGAGCCCAGCACTCACCATTCCAGCTAAGCTAGTGAGCCATCTTGCTAGAGGACTGTCCCATCTGCACCGCCAAAGGGGGATTACATGTGCATGTCACCATACCTGGCATGTATTTGTGTGCCCCGTGGGAATCCAAACTTAGGTCTTCATGTGTGTGCACCAAATGATTTACCCTTTGAGCTATCCCTGACCAACTGAGCTATCCCCCACCAACTGAACCATCCTCCATCAAATGAGCTATCTCCTACCAACTGAGCTATCCCCTATGAACTGAGCCATCCCCTATGAACTGAGCCATCCCCAACCAACTGAACTATCCCCCACCAACTGAACCCTCATTGAAGTCCTATTACAGAATTTTAATTTGGGCCTGTAAAAAGGTCTCTGGGCTCTTACTCATTTTTGACAACTAAAATAGTCTTCAAGTGTTTCCAAATAGCCCCTGGAGACAATTTAAATAGAAATATCTCCAAGGTGAATATCCTTGAGTAAGTCAACTGAACTTTTGGAAGCTCAGTTTAATATAAAAATATGGACATTTATCTCAGATGATTGTGGAGGAAACATTCAAAAACACCCCTCAAGATTCCTCGTCTGCTGCGTGCTCACACCTTCTCCTCCCACTCTGGTGAACACTTCCCTATGAAATACATAGGGAGTTTCACAGATATAATTAAGGTCCCAAGTCAGTTAACTCCCAAGAAATAAATTAGATTTCTTAGGCTTCATCCAGTACAATCTAATCCACTGTCTAATCTATCTAAGCCTGCTTTTACAGGGATGGGTGATGAGGAACTCAGTGGAAACAGGACTCTTCATGGCTGCTTGCCAAGTTGGAGGGCTTGCCGTGGGTAGGAACATAGGTGGTCTTGTTTCTTGCTTGATGTTTGCAGAGCCCATCATCAGACCTAGAATCTTATGAGTGCTATAAGAAAACAGTCATTCTATCTTTGTGCTGCAACTCTGTCCCAATGTGGGCTAGCAAGAAATGGGGATTGAAGTCTTACAGTAGCTAGGAGTTGAAGTTTTCCAGTCACAAGAGCTGAGGTGGTGCTCTGAAGTCCTTTTATTAACTTGCACCTGTGTCTTGGAAGATTCTGGTAAAAGGACACAGCCATTCCATGCCTCACTTCTGCCATACAGAATTGAAGGAGTTATTTTAAGGTGTTAAATTTTTGGTAGTTTGTTATAGTATACCAGGGAACTAATCAAGTTATTATGAATATTGATTGTGGTAATCAAAGTTATCTGTTAGTGAATGCTTTCACTTCCCAAACAGCTAGCTAAGCATTTTGAGACAATGATGGTTCTTTTAAAATAATCATTCCAGACTAGACAGCACCTTTCCATTTTATCATTAAGTAATTAAGGCCTAGAAAATGCACAATATATCTCAGCTAACATCAGTCAAACTGGAATTTAAATGCTGGTTTTATGACAAAATGCCTGATCAAAACAACTTAAGGAAGGATCTGTTTTGGCTGACAGTTTGAAGGGGGAAGTTCACTGCAGTTGGGAAGTCATGGCAGTAGATGTGAGGCAGGAGGTGAGATTGCATCCACAGTTAGGAAGGAGAGAGGGGGGGGCATTCTGGTGCTCAGCTCACTTAGAGCTGTTCACAGCCTGTGGGATAACAATGCCCACATTCAAGGTGGATCTTTGCTCCTCTGAAACACTCATCAACACCTCCAGAGATTTGTCTCTCTGGTGATTTGAAATCCACTCAAGTTGACATTGAAATTGACCATACAAATGTCACAGTTGAATTTTTGCTCGGTGAGCATTTTGAGAGACAGGGGACTTGTGAACATTAAAATCTGAGCAAATACACACGTGCAGAGGTTTTGTTCTGAGATTTCCTGATAGTGTTAATCCTGTTCCTTACTGGGTACATGTCTGTCTTCGCTCCATAGTGACACCTGTCCTTCCTTCTTTACTTGGCTGTGTCCTTTACCTTTAAAGTTACAGCCAATGGGAAGGAGGCCCTTGAGCCTGACTCTTTCCTATCTTTGTTTCTCAAAGACTATTTGAGAAAAGATTTTCAAGCTGATTAAATGTCAAAGTAAAGAATAATATAAAACTGCCATCTAAATGCTTAGCTGAAATAACACCAGCTTTGATCTTCATGATTTAGTTGGGATTTGTGGTATGCCAGGCCGAGATGTCCATGCAGGGCGGTAGACAATCCTCACAGGACATCGTGATGTAGGCGTCATTACTATACCAATTATACAGATAAAAAACTGCCTCAGACAGGTTCAGTAGGTTTGCCTCCATGCAAACTTCAAAGTAGGTTTCAGGGAAAAATAGAATCCATTGTTCTAAATGGAAGGCTTTCTGGAAAGTTCTACAGTTGCATCCTTAGCATGAGCAGGCTCTGATGGGATGTGTGCAGGATTCTAGAACTTCAACACTTTGCCTGTCTTATTGACCACAAACACTGTCTGTTGTTTTGATATCTGCTACTCGCTCCTTAATGTGTTGGTTTTGAATGAGGTTCCCCAGCAAGCTTTCCATTTACTGGTTAACTGTGTGCCACGAGGGAGCCTTCCAGCTGGTGTAGATGTGATGGTGATGGCTGTGTGGCCTCACCCATGTTCTTTCCTCCAATCCCTTCCAGGCTGAGGAATTCCCACACAGCTGGGAAGGATTAGGGTGGGTTGTAAGGCAGAAGGCTGACAACAGATTTCTGCAGGGCTGGTGTCATGGATACACAGCTGCTTTGCCCACACACATCTGGAGAGCCGCTGTAAAAAAAAAATAATACTAAAAGTCTAACATTTGGCGGAAGCAGCAGATGGGCTTGTTATCAAGTGTGAGTAGAAGTGGAGTCACACTTCGGGGGAATGGAGGTTTAAGAGTAGGGTGAGCATATTGTAACAGCAACAGGAAACAAAGAAGGGACACGAGTGGACAGTGGATGGAAGATCCCAAGGCATTACACAAAGAGCAAGTGTATGGGGAACATGGTGAAACACCAGGGGTGGGGGCTGCTGGTCTATTTTCAATAAAGAGATAAAACAAAATTACTCTCACAGTAATTAGAAACTGTCAGAACTGTGCTTAGTTAAATCTGGTTAATTTGCTCGACTTGGCACTGAACTGGTGTTAAAGGTTTGCACACTCAACATTTGGTGTGGTGTGTCCTGGGGGCACTTCGTCATTCCTAATTGAGTAAATGACATGCAGAAGAGATGGACAGGACTGCCTTCGGCTCAGGGCTCATTTCAGAGCCGTGCTGCTTTTTAAGGGCCTCTGCCAATCTCTGATTTTCTTCCACTGGACAAAAGAAAAAGAAAAAAATGATGCAGAAATCAGCTTGAAGAATTGGGTCAATGTGATGACACAGGCAGATAGAGATCTGGTTTCTTCAAAGACTTCTCTCTTGTGGTCAATTCCTCCTCACAGCCTTAGAATAGCATCTCTCAAAGCCTCAGATTATTCTGAGAAGTTTCCAACAAAGGGCAAATAATGGGATGGGATGTTGAAGGCGGGTTTCAGAGCTGGGAGAGAGAGGCCATTGCATGGCATTGTCACTGTAGAATGAAGGCAGAGGGGATGCGCAGCAGGGCGAAGCTTGGTGGTCTCTAAGTCACTGGCCTGGAGCTCTCTGTCTGGTTTAGAGAGCACCTGCCCACTGGAAAGCAGGGCTCTCAGACATTGCTTTTTTCTTTTCTCTCTTCTTTCTTTCTTTCTTTCTTTCTTTCTTTCTTTCTTTCTTTCTTTCTTTCTTTCTTTCTTTCTTTCTTCTTTCCTTCCTTCCTTCCTCCCTCCCTCCCTCCTTCCTTCCTTTCTTCCCTTCTTAGTTTCTTCCTTTATTCCTTTCTTAGTTTCTTCCTTCCTTCCTTCCTTCCTTCCTTCCTTCCTTCCTTCCTTCCTTCCTTCCCTGCTTCCCTCCCTCCCTCCTTTCTTTCTTTCTTTCTTTCTTTCTTTCTTTCTTTCTTTCTTTCTTTCTTTCTTTCTTTCTTTCTTTCTTTCTTTCTGTTTCTTTCCTTCTTTCTTTCTTTCTTTCTTTCTTTCTTTCTTTCTTTCTTTCTTTCTTTCTTTCTTTCTTTCTTTCTTCTTTCTTTCTCTTTCTCTCTTTTTTGGTTGGGTTGACATTGAGGAAGCTGGTCTAGTTGGAGCCCAATCAGACAAGCTGTCAGTTGTGATAATTTCATTTTGGGATCTGTGTTGAGGTAGCCTAAACTGAAAAGTTCTCTCACTTCTGCACTTCGGCCAGAGTACCTGGATGTTAATGTAATAAATGAATGACATGGCTGTGCCATTAATATTTTCAAAATGTATTTGTGTGGTTACTCTCAGATGGGGACTTTTATTTTCCACTGATCAATTAAACTTGTCTAGCAACGTGAATTGTTCTAATTACTGAGTTTTCTCAGAATTAAATACTCTAAGTTAAATCAACTAACATTTAGCAAACTGGAGCTTTCTTCAGTTTCTCTCCCTAAGAGCCCTCCATAGAATTAACAGTTAGGTGCTAATTGCAAATGATTAAGTGCTCACCAGCCTTGGAGTTCTTTCTTTAATATTAATGAGATGGATTAGCATGGAACATGTCTTCTATTAATATTATAAATGGTAGCCTGCATGGATTGCTGAGTACTAGTTTATAATAGAAGGAGCACTTACTTTAAAAGGAATAAAAAATACACTCAAGAATATATCTTCCTTTCAATTGAGAAGCAAAGTTGCTGAAGAAACTGTTAAAATATCATTAATTTAAACCAAGTATGTAGCAATTTAGCAATGACCACAACAACAAACTTTACAGAAAACTTCTTCCATCAGTCTTCATGGGTAGGTACGACTCATTACACTACTTTAAATTATTCTATAACACATATACATCAACACCCAGCATTCCATAAGAGTTTTTTTAAAAGGAAAATAATAATAATAATAATAATAATAATAATAATAATAATAATAAGAGACATAACTTGGCACTCCAGGTTATTTTCAGACTATGGCATTCGCTTCCAAGATCGCTACTTGCCTATTTTTTTTAAACAATGCTAATTAATTTCTCTTGCTTATTTGGAAACAGCCAGCTGACTGACTGACTTTTCTTATATTGAGGAGCCTGAGAGGTGATGATCACGTCTCTGCTCTCACATCCACAGGAAAACGCTCTGAAAGAGGAAGCCTTCACGTTGTCCATTCTTGTCTTTTTTTTTAATGGATAATTAGATACACTTAATAAGGGAATAATGTGTTGATGTCTCCAGTTCCCCGATTTCCCTCTTCCCTGTCCCCAGTCAGTTGGAAATCCTCCTCCGTGGGCAGTCTGGATCAGTCCATGGGGTAGGGGGTTGGGAACAGCCTAGGAGTTAACCTGGTTCCACCCCCCTTTGCATGTTGTTGGTTACTGAGGGGGGCCATGTCTCTGGATATTCTCCCCCACCATGACTCTTACAATCTTTCCGCCCCATCTTCTGCTCAGTTCCCTGAGTCATGGTGGGTGAGTATTAAGGCTGCTTTGTAGTTGAGGCCTTAGGAGCCTCTGTGCTTCTGCATGAGGTTATGTTTAAAATCATTGGTGTCTGTTTCACTGGTTCATCGTCCATTCTTGTCCTAGAACCCACTGCCTGGGTCAACAGTATCTAAGTTAGAAAAGGATCATCGCTGTGTTTCAGTCCATTAGTGTGTTTATTTAAAAATGTACATTTTGAAAAGTGTCACAAACAAACAAATAACAACAACAAAACAGTAGGCCACAAACACCAGAAAAGAGACTGAAAGGCAAAGTATTTATCTTAGTTCATGGTAAATTGTCATTTTAGCTGGGTTTTTTTGTAGTTGCAAACATGTTAACTGAGAGAATAAAAGTTTGTGCATTCATTCATCAAGGCCTATATTCATATAGCATGTAACTTATTTTAAAGACTCAGCCCTCTGAGTTAAATTTAGCTTTTCCCTTATTCTTTGAACTTAAAACCATGTTTGTATCTGTCACTTGCCTTATGTAAACATGTATACAAACCAAAGAACACCAAGAGGCCAACATGTATGCAATCTTTGGGTGTTTGTTTATTTTTGAGGCAGGGTCTCACTCCAGCTCTCCTCCCCTCCCCAGACTGACCTGGAACTCACTCTGTAGTCTCAGGCTGGCCTAGGACTCACAGTGATTCTCCTACCTCTGCCTCCTGCTGGGATAAGAGGCATGACTTCATGCCCAGCTATGTATACATTTTTAATATAACGATATTCTCATTTTAGATTGCATATATAAAAGTGACAATGAGTAATAGAGAATTTCTATGATTACAGAGAAAAAGAGAACTATATAGATGAATCTCTCATTCAACCTTCCGTATGTTCAATTTCATCCACAACTACTATGTGTTGGTTGATTATATTTTAATCCTATTATATTCAGATACCATCATGATAAAAATGATGTCAAGGGCTGGAGAGATGGCTGAGCGGTTAAGGCACTTGCCTCTCGTGCCTAAGGCCCCTGGTTCAATTCCCCAGTACCCACATTAGCCAGACCCACAAGGTGGTGGCCCTGGTGCTCTCTCTCTCTCTCTCCCTCTCTCTCTGCTTGAAAAGTGAATAAAAAATATTTAAAATAAAAAAAATGATGTCAAATGTTAACAACACATAATGTATAAGGTTATTATATTCTTGAGCCAAAAGCTTATTTAAAATATCTGTTCTTTGGGCTGGAGAGATAGTTTAGCAGTTAAGGCACTTGCCTCCAGAGCCTAAGGACCAGCAGGGTTTGATTCCCCAGTATGCACGTAAGCCAGATGCACAAAGGGGCGCATGCATCTGGAGTTCGTTTGCATGTATCTGGAGGCCCTGGCATGCTCAGACTCTCCCTGTCTCTGTCTCTTTCTCTCTGTATCTCTCTGCTTACAAATAAACACATAATATTTAAAAAATATATCTGTTCTTCTGAGATATCTACTATTCAATTCATACTGTGATATGTAATATGCAAAAAACAGCACTTTAACATAGTGGCTGGTAAACTCAGCCCTCAAGTGGCTGCTCTTCTCTCTTCTCATCCTCGGAGGGGGAGCTTCACCAGTGACCACAATGGCAAACCATGCCCATAACTCAGTCAAGAATAACGAAAGCAAGGGTGGGCTTGGCCTATTGAGGTGAGCTTTCATATTCTTTCTTTCTGAGCCAGAAGAAGGCAAACAGCATTGCTGTCTGCTGGGAAGAGGGCAATAAGAATTAGGTACTGCAAGAGGTCTCAGCAGAAAGCTAACAAAACAAGGGCCTCAATCATTCATCTGCAGCTACCAACACATGGGTTCCACCAACAATCTTCGGCTTAAGGAGAGAAACTCGAGGCTCAGATGCCGTCACAGCTCCAGTGACATACAGAGATCCTGAGAGGACCCAGCTACCCCACACCTAGACTGTTGATCAAATGAAATAATAAATAGGTTCATGTTGTTCTGAGCCTGAAAGTTTATAGTCATATTTCCGCAGCAATAGAAAACCAAACATTACTTGGTTGATACACAAAGAATAAATTGACTACAGGTTCCTTTTCTCATTCAATAAAACCTGAATACTAGCCCAAAAAAACATGATACCACTCATAGCAAATTAATTTTAAAAAGCCTGATTACTAAGGAAAATAAGTTTCAGTGTTTCATAACTTTTCTTCCTTCTATTCTTCAGAACACATGGTATTAGCATTGACAATGGCATTGGCAATCATTCTAGGACGACTGTGACAAACTTACTAGGTGTTCCTGGCAATTCAGGCCATCTGAGTTGACCCTTCATCTCTCATGTCGCTGCTCAGTGTTACCACTTGTATACCTAGTTCACTGTGCTCAATCACCTCGTTCACATACCATCATACCTTCTAGTTTTTCACTGGACCCACGCTGACTGATGGGGAAGTACTTTACAGATCACGAGGATTGTGAAAACGGAAAGTGTTCCCTTTATGGTCATTTGGACAATTCAGTCACACATGCCATGTGATGGATTTTGTTAATTAGGCATTTTGGCTCTCTGGCATTTTCCCCTTTATTGATAATCAGAATCATATTTATGAAATTATATGTACAGCAATAGAATGTTTTTATTCATGTTTAATATGTTCTATATTATTTGATATGCATTTGTATTCATGGAGAATGTAAAATCAGGATTGAAATATATTGGAGTGAGTTTGTCTTAATTCAAATCTGTTTTAGACCAAATCACCGAGAATGGTGGAAAATTTCCTTTTTCTGTCTTCCTAAGCAACTCCTGACTTTTGCTAGAAAATGTATCTGTCTTCAGCAAGATTCCAAGGCCAGCAAACAAGAATGTCTTGGAAAGAAATACTGAAGTTGCTCATTTTGTCCAAGAGCAAATTTATGACAGAGTTTCATGTCTTATCCATGAAACTCTTTGATTAGAGATTTCAGAAGTTACATGTTTAGCAGAGGTGTGAATGTAAACACATTTCTTTGGACTGGCCAGTGGAATTTTAAATTTGTCAGGTCAGACCAGGTGCCTCTAAAGGGAGACGGAAGAGGTCTAAGAGAGATTGTATGTGTTAGTAAACCTTTTCCTGAAACAAAGTAAATAGCATCAAAGATTCTAAAGTCTGGGAAACAAACTTCTACTGAGTCATTCATCCTACTCAACCAAATCCAAGAAAGACCTAATTGAGTTGTCAGCTCATTCACTGGTCATTAAAATAATAATATACCACAAAGTGCTTTTTGACATGAACCTTGGAAAAATATTCAGAGAACTGAGTAGTGTTGCTATGAAAAAAAAAATGCTCCAAGTCACAACTGTTTGTTTATAGGAGAGTTTTTTCAGAGCAATACATTTTTAAAGCAAACAAAAGAATAAAATTATTCATGATTCCACCAACTTTACAAGTATCTATTATATTAACATATTACATATATTATAGTTTGATGACATACATGCTACTGGAAAACTAAAATCCTACTCATTTCATTAACTTGTTTCTAATATAGTTTACGTCTCATATTTAATAAAAAGCAAAATAGCACTTGATATGTCGAGTAGTATTAGCAACTGTTAGAGTCAAAGGAAATCTAATAGAAATAAAATTTTCAGTTTCCATTCACGTTTTTGGCACAGAGAAGACAAGCATAAAATATGCGACATTAAGATACAACTTTGTATGATAATCAAAATGGAAATATGAAATCTAGGAATGAAAGAGCTAATACAAAATTTCTGACTCAGAGGAAAGCTTGTTTATATGACTTTTAAAATAGTTTTGTTTGCTTTCAGATTGCTGTGGTATTTAGATTCTTTCAAATCCTTTCTACAAAACGATCCAGCTGTTTCATTTAACAAATGCTAATTCTCATAATATACCAGAAATTGTGTCCCATACAAGCAATTACACATGGTGAAAAGCCCTTTAGCCAGTATGTAAGCAAAAAATCTTTAAGACCTGCGCATGCTACAGTCTCTCAATTCTTAATGGGGATTGCCTGTATTCTGTTGATGTGTGTCTCTCTTGAACATTAGTGCACCCCATCCTAATGAATTTCTGTTTCACCCATTTCATCTCCCTGTGGGTCACCATAATGCCCAGCCCTATGCTGGACTCATATCATAATAATATACCTTCAATATTCTTATAATATGTGGATTATTTAGAAATAAAGTAATAAGCTCTTGTACAAAAGAAATACCATCTGACTTCTCTCTATCCATTATCAGGAGTTCTCAACTCTCTGCAATTTTCCATTTTTTTTTACTGCAAACTTGAATTCACATAGCCCTCATATCCTCATTTACAATCTCTTAATCCCTTCTTTTCCGAAGCATGTGAACGTAAGATTAGTGTTGGGTGACTACCAACTGAATCATTCGGATTGTGAAAAATAACCCCTGATCAATTTCCTTTATTTCTTCCCTACAGTGTTTCAAGCCTGTTTTACTTCTGCCTTTATGAGGGTATTATTCTGGCACATATCCCAATTGATGGAGGATCTCCAGAAAAGAGTGTTAAATTAAAAATATCAGTTACCGGCTTACTTCTTAATGAAGCAGCTGGCTTAAGAAGCTTTATGTTTAAATTATCTGCCCCAGCACTATTATTCAATCTTACGTGAGGCAGCCCACCAACTTTTCTACGAATAAGTGGCTGAAACAAAAAATCAGAAGCACCCACATTAACAGACTGATTAAAGGTATTATCGATACTGGACGGGGTAGTTGTTTCAGGCAAAGTCAGGTTCAGGACTCTGAATAGTATTCAGATGGAAATTTATAAAATGAGTGTTCAATTAAATTAATT
This sequence comes from Zapus hudsonius, assembly GCA_004024765.1. Classification (NCBI taxonomy): domain Eukaryota; kingdom Metazoa; phylum Chordata; class Mammalia; order Rodentia; family Dipodidae; genus Zapus; species Zapus hudsonius. The sequence continues at coordinate 70,165 of PVHP010001489.1, read as the reverse complement.
TACAGTGGAGCTCATATGAAAGATGAGAGTCGGTGGCCAACTGATTTGATGGATGAATGGTCTCATTATGATCTCCTGTAGATCAAGAGGATTTCGACTGTGCGACAACCTTTCCATGGTTCTCATTTATTCTCTTCCCATTGTTCTTTTTTTTAAAATTCAACTAAAAGTTTCTTGTGTTAGACACAGAAACTTTTGTAGGTCATTAAAATATAATTCCATATTTCCTGTGACATAGGAATGCTCTGGCTTGAGTGCAAGTCTCCTCTTGACGCTGTATCAAAATTTGATAGTAGCTGTAGCTATACCGAGATGGGACTTTTAAGAGGTTAGCTTATAAGAGAGAACACTGCCCTTATGAAATGATTCATGCTGATGTGTGTGTGGGTTCATAATCTTTTTTAATATTTCATTTATTCATTTTCAATGAGAGAGAGAGAGAGAGAGAGAGAGAGAGAGAGAGAGAGAGAGAGAGAGAGAACACCAGGACCACCACCTTGTGGGTCTGGTTTATGTGGGTACTGGGGAATTGAACCGGGGGCCTTAGGCACTGAAGGCAAGTGCCTTAGCCGCTGGGCCTGGGTACATAATCTTGATCAAGATAGTCTTCTTTATAATCTTGATCACAGGATGAGTTTGGCCCCCCTTTGTTCTCTCTCTCTCTCTCTCTCTCTCTCTCATTCTTTCTTTGCTTCCTACCCTTGCCATAGGATGACATAACACAAGAGTGCTTGCCAGATGTGGGGTTCTAAACATAAGGTTTCTCAGCCGGCAGAGATATAAAAATAATGTTCTTTATAAGTTACTCTGTCCCTGGAATTATTTTGCAGACGTGACCCCCATTCACATTCAACCACAGGTGCTTGATGCTTCATGAAAATCAACTCAAAATCAATGATGCTGCCAGAATGTCAAACATCATCCATCATAGACCTAGGATTTCAGGGCCATACATAGAGACGACTGGAACTTTGGTGATTATCACAGGGTGGTGATATAACAAGGGATGACTTTGTCTTGAGGACAGATAGTCACACCTATGACAGTTTCAAAGCTCTTGCATGTATCTGGTTACCTGTCAGAGTTGATGCTTTCATCAGAACCAGTAAATAATCTTGCACTTCACCCACTTATTCCATAAAGTAAATCTAGATACTTGGATATCCCTAGGGAATCAATGACCTTTCAGCAAATGTATTAGAACTTATGCTTTAGTTAACTTGTTCAAACTTTAAATGAATCTATCAATAACTCTCTGCCTCAAAAAGAAAAAAAACACTTTGAGATTAGTTAATTCCAACATTATCTTTTCACCCTGATCATCTGCAGGCCCAATTCTCATTTAATAACTAAACAATGAAGTCTACATACTATTTCACTTGGAAATAAATTTATGGTTAAATTTTTTAACTGCATTATCACCAATGATTCTCATAACAGAACTGTATTACAATTTTACAGTTAAACATGTCTAAAGGTCAGAATGAGTCACTTAGGTGATAGGCTACACATCAGTTCTAGCCCTGATGGTAGGTAGGTCCTCTGCTGCTTTTCACAATGCTTAGTCCATGTGATTGGTAAATTCTGCTGCCAACATAATCAGAATAGGAACCAAGTGACAGACACATCTCCTGTAGGTCTGTGAAGGTGATTTCAGGAAGGATTAATGGAGGGAGGAAGACCTTTCCCCAGAGTGAAAAACCCTTCTTAAAGTGGACTATGTATAGAGTTGTCTAGGAGAATATGGGGCACTTTGCATGTCTGCATGGGCTACTATCTTCTTGTTGCTTTCTGTCAAGGACATAAGAGCCCACTTTCATTGGCCTTCCAAAGTGAAATGAAACCCAGCAAATGTCCAAGAATTTTCCAGACTTTTGGTATCAGATTGGGCTGGCAAAGCCTCTGTCCTTGTGGAAAGAGTCAGACTCTATAGCCTGCTGACAGATGTAGATGTCAACTTGATCAGATCCCAGGATTCTGATCAATACAGATCGACAATACTATACAGCCTATATCCTATAAACTACCCTTAGAAATCCCTTTCTAATATCTACTCATTCTCTGAGCTCTGTTCTTCCAGAGAACCCTAATACACGCTTCACTAAAGAAGTGCTATCTGTTTTTTAAAAATCCTGGAATATGGTTATAACATGAGATTGACCCAGAAGAAAATTGAGAGAACAGAGGAGTACTCAAAACTCATAAATACATATAAGTTCAGAGTTATATATAATGAAAAAGGAGGAGGAAGAAGAGGAGGAAGAGGTGGTGGTATTAGCCAGTAGGTCTATACACCACGAACAACACTTGACAGTATTGTTATATGCAACCTCCTGCCCTGAGTGTTCATTGAGGTGCATCACATCATAGGAAGCCTCAGGCTGTGCTTCTTCTGAGCATGCAATCATGTCAGAAATATCCTCTACAAAGTGTCTCCTCAAGGCTCAATATAGGATGTGTGACCCCTTTCTTGGAATTTCCGATTAGTTTGACTAGAAGTCCAAGGCGAGAGCAAATTGTAAGCCATAGTCTTTTAGGATTACAATATGACCCCTCCAAAATTATAATGAAGAAGGATTATGAAGTCCCACAGATCTCAGGAGACATGCTGGCAGAATGTGATTCTACTGTATCAAACACGCAGTTATGAAGCTTGCCAGCCATATATATATATATATATATATGTATATATACATATATATATGTATATATATATGTATATATATATACATATATATATGTATATATCTATCTATCTATCTATCTATCTATCTATCTATATATATATATATATCTCCAAGTCATAGAATCCAGCCTCTTTAAAACCAATTGAGACTGAAGAAATAAATTAATCATTTAAAACATCTTTAAAGAGATGGAATTTGAGTCCCAGAGAGGAAGATGGTCGAATAAACCTGAAACTTAAACACTGATCCTTACACTTTCAGTAATTTCCATTTAGTTCATCCAAAGTATTATGTTCTCTGGATGCTAAGGTAATGATCTTCTGGCTACCACGAAGGAGCTTCACAGTGACTTCCTGTAGCCTACAAGCACGGAGCAGATGTGGAGCAGGTGCTAGCCATAGTCTTAAGGAATCAAAGAAGGAATGTATGTCTAAGACCCTTAGATTTCTTAGGGAAAAATATGAGGAAATGAAATGCAAAGCAGGGAGAATATGTTAATTTTTCTTTTCAGGGCCATGTAAGTTTCTCTTAGGGAGAAATTAAGACTTCAAATATAGTATAGATTTATTATGTATTCATCAGGTGCCTACTATGTAGTGAACCAAACTATTCCTTGGCTATAATAAAGTTTATTTTCTTGGTATATAGCCATGAAAGGGAGAGAGAATCTGGAGAGCATGCATAGGAAGAAAAAAAAACAAAAATAAAACACTGATTAACCGCTGATTGTACCTACTGACTCTCCTGTCACTCTCTTAGGAATGGATTGAAATTTATTGGGCATTCAATTGCCAAGCTATTATAACTGCTTCACATTTATTGATTTATTAAATCCTTAGACCCATCCCATTGGCCCAATGACATTGGCAATTTTATTAATCAAATTTTGTAGATGGAGAAAAAGATGGAGGTAAGTAATTTGCCAAACATCAGAGAACATTAAATTCTGAAATCAGGACTAAAATGTAGCCCCCATAAATAGATCCTCTCAGTGTCAAGGAACCCATAGCTGGAACTGGGATCCAAGCCAAACTTCAATGGAGATGAAGAATCTAGACTCCAAAGGGAAGCTTCCATTTACCATGGGCCTAAAGAGAGGCTACCCACATTATAACCTTGCTAAATTAACAATGGTTATCCCATACAACCTATACTGATCTCATTCTTACTTGGAGAATCTGTTTTTATTTTTCAGAAGTCAGTAAGAACAATGGACAACCAAATTCTACCAATAAGACCAGAAATGATAGCAGACTCCCTGGCAGGAAATGAACCAACCTTCACACATCAGCTAGGACCCAAATGAGACCACAGAGGAAGTAGAGAAATGAGCAAGAGTGCTGCTCCCACAGTGAGCCCATCAACCTGCACCAGGACAAAGGAGACAGACACTGAGGATACGCAAAATGTTCCTAAGCAGAATTCTAGAAGCTTCTAAGAGCTCAACACTATAGTAGTCTTAAATTCACCCACCATGGCTCAGGGAATTTTGCAGAAGCGGAGGCAGAAAGATTATAAAAGCCATGGTGGAGGGGGAGATACCTAGAGACATTGACTCCCACCCAGTGACTACTGCTTCCAAAACTCATATCCCTCAACCCCATGATGCATACCAGCAATCCAACTGAGGAGGGCCTCTTTGGAATGGGGGAAGGGAGGAGGGAAATGGTGGTACCAACACATGATGTGTTTACACAGTTTCTACTTAATAAATAAAAAAAAATGTAGCCAGCCTGAATCCAGAGCCCAGTCTGTCCAGCATGTCTCTAGGTACCTAAGTCCTTCTTTCCTGGGTTATCATTTGGTACAAACACTGCAGGAGACTGAAGTCATATCGTCCCTGCTGTATTACTTAGAACCAGCTACTTAAAATCTTGCATGCCAAGTCAGAGTGGTTTGGCTCTGTGGTACCTTAAGGTGCTTGAAAATCCTAATTCTCTGGTGCTCTGAGATCACATATGCTAATCATCTCTGTAAGACTCAGCACTTCCACCTGGCAGAAAGCACTGCTTACAAAAACTAAAATACTCTATACTCCATTTCTTTCCTAATAGAGAAGCTGTCATGAGTCCTCTCAAATATTTCTGGTTGTATCACTTCTTTTAGACAAGGTCTATATCAGAACAATCCAGATCAATTAGCATCAGTTTTCACATTATTTTTATGAAGGGAGGTGTTGGTAAGTACAAATACAGTCAAAGGCATGAGATATAGTACATAGCTTAGCTAGCCCCATTGCTGGTGACCTAGGAATAAGATATGATGAATTTTCAAAAGACCTTGTGATATAATCCTGATTTTGTTCATAAATAGCTGTATCAGTTACCTTCCCATTGCTGGGACCAAGCACCCATAAGAAGCAGCTTTTGGAAGGAAATGTGGTTTGTGGTTTCAAAGGGAAACTTCATCATGGTCAGGAAAATATGGCAGGACTAGGCATCTGGGCATCACATCTTGTCACATCAGTTGTGAGTAAGCAGCAAGAGTGACTTCTTAGCTCTGGCAAAGGGGCTGGATTATAAAATCCCAAGGTCAGCCCCCAGTGACACACCTTCAGCAAGGCTCCACTTTCCAATGGCTCCACCAGCTAGAAATTAAGTTTGAAGCTTAACCACAAACACACGAGGTCATGGGAGATAATTTCCATTCACTGCATCATAATAACCTTCTTGAATGTACAACCTCCTCACACACTTCAACTGCCCAGCCCCAAAGAGAAAATAGGCAAGGATTGATTAAGCAAGGTTTATGAGTAGAACAAGATGAGGATATAAAATAAGGGTAGGTCTACTGAAGAAACAGACCTAGTGTGGGGATAAGTGATCAGTACCTACCAGAAATTAAGAGACCTAATGACATAAAAATCTTTCCATACGATTAGAAGAACAGAAATACACTTGGAACATTCAGTAAGGACCTGTGAACTATAGCAACAGAAGAAAGAAACAGACACAGAAGGGCTGTTTGTTAAAACTCAGACAAACACTGCTGAAATTGTAGTGTCATTCCCCTACTCGCTTCAGCTCTCCATCCTATGAGGTAATTAAGTGGCCAGGCCTTTCCCTAATGTATGGTCACCACCAACACCTTTGCTTACCTCAGACAGTATGGTGCCCCTGCTGCTATAGGTATTAATGATGCTGTGAATTTATTTAGTGTAAGTGTGGCTTAATGTGCATTATTACATTATCCATCAGTTGTACGTTGCCCTTAGCAACTGGCATAAAGTTATCTCTAGTCCATAGCTAATTTTATATCTATCTTCATTGGGTTAGTTGTGCTGCCTTCTCTGCTTCATATTGCTTCTGGGTTATAACTCATGGCAATGCTAAAAGGTGTGCCACCTTATAACCTTGACCCTCAATTGTGGCACAGTCATGACCTCAGGGGTGCCTGGGGTGTTAACAGAGGTTGTGAGCATCCTGTTTTCCTTATTTATTTTTGTTCTTCTTCTTCAGGATTCTCTTGGTAATAAGATTTAACATAGACAAAAAGCACATATCTATTCTATATTAAGTTTCTCAGGCTGGAGAGATGGTTCAGCAAGTTAAAGGCACTTGCTTGCAAAGCCTGATGGTCTGGGTTTGATTCCCTAGTATACATACATATACAGACAGAGGCTCAAAGTGGTGCATACATCTGGAGTTCATTTGCAGTGACAGGTGGCCATGATGTGCCCATAATGTCTCTCTCTCTCTCTGTCTCTCTGTCTCTCTCTCTTGAAATAAAATATTTAAAATTTTCCCATTTAGTGGAATATATGGATGGATGCTAACATTTTTATTTGGAGTCTCCCTTCCTTGACTTTGAATATTGATTTGGGAATTTTTTTCCAAAATACTATGGATGTGAAAAAAGAGTAGATCAGTAAAATAGTATGCAAACCCAACTAACATGCAGAAATCCTTCTGGTGGATCATCAAGTGGAGATGTGACTCCTGCTCTGCAGGCTGGAAATGTGCATTTGAGTAGTAAAGCTTGCAGCAGAGTGTATTCTGGAGTCAGTTCTGTGGTGCAGAAATCAATTTCAAAAAGCGATTATTCATTTGTTTGTTTGACTAGCTTCAAAGCTAGGGATGAAGCCATTAATTCCATGTGTGAGCAGGTCGTCTTGATTTCTCATTCTCCTTTCTTAACCTCTGCCAGGTCACCTCCTCCAACATTACCACGAGAAGGTCACCTGGCTCATCTACAAGGTCCTATTTGAACTGATAGACAAATGGCTGTCCTTTGTTCCCCTTTTCTGTCTCTTAGAATTGCCCGGGGTGGCATATTTGCTAGCATACAGCATCACAGAATTCTGGTTTTGTAAGAAAACTCAGCTGAGCCCCTATTCCTAATGCTAATAACAGTGCTATTCTTGGAAGCTTGAAATAAAACACGTTATAAAGTTCTTACAATTAACTCAGGCCTGATGATAATTCCAACGTGTAAACTGTAACCACTTCCCAGTGCTGTGCTTGTCTTTTCTTGATGGCATTAAACAAAGATTAAATTAGATTTTTCTATTGGGTAGGCTAATGCCTGGTTAAATGGAAGAACGCTCAGCCAAAATCGCTGGCATATATGTACATGTACAGAAGATGGTATCTGTAGTGGCAATTAGACATCTTTATACATTATCTATTAGCCCATTAGTATACTTTAGAAACATGTAGGAGGAATTTGTATAATTAAATTGAGTTCTGCCTTACCCCATTTTTGACTTAACTAGCCGGCTTATGTTCAATATATATCTTGAAATACTAGGTCATGCACAAATTCTCCTTTAAGAATTTATGTTCCCTGCCTCCCACCTTCCTGCTGTGACCCCCATAGTAAAGCCTGAAGCTATGTTTCCAGTGCTTTATGAATCCTGTTTTGCATGTCTCTGCATAGATTTACATGTTAAATTAAAGGAGTTCTAATTCCAAGGTTTGTAATATAGAATTCAATTAATAAATTCAGTCAAATTATTCCAATTATATTCAAAACCAGTATTCGAGACTGACATTGTTAAGTATCTTCTTGGCTTTTGTCTCATACCATTTCAGCCCTCAGTAAAAATGCAAAAATAATGGGAAGAAAAAATATATTCTGATGTAACACAGAATCATAAAACTCCCTAGTGGAAAGAATTCCAGAGATAATCAGACAAAAATCTTCCCAATGATCTACCAGGCCGTCTGTGACCTGCCTCCAAACTTACATCCTTAGTCTCTGCTATAGAAAAAAAATCATGCCTTCCCCAAAGTCATATGCTAAATCCCCAGCCTCTGCTATGACTATTCTATTTAGAAACAGAACTTTGTGGAGGGAATGTTGAGTGAGGTGCTAAAAGGGAGTTGTTCTTCCAATGGTATTGATAGAAGAGGGATAGAGAGATGGAGAGAGATGTGTGTGCACTTGTAGCCATGAGGAAAGGTTATCTGTGCACACAGAGGGAAATGTCTCCCCTGGAGCTGACCCTCCACACCTTAATCTGAACCATCTAACCATCTAGATTGAGTCCATCCTATCTCCTCCTTGCTCCTGGCTCAGACAGATGTCCTAACACTGGTTTCTCCCTTGCTCCTTGAAGACGCCATGCATGATTCTGTCCTAGGGACTCTATAAGACGTGTGCCTTCACCTCTCTTTTCCGTAAGGTATTTGTCATGCCCATTTGATTACCATCAGGCTTTGATATTCTGTCACTTCTCAAGGAAGTTTCATGAGATCATTTTATGTGTTACTCCAAACTACCAACCTCCCTGGACCTCTAAACTTCATTACACTGTTTTACATTTAATCTTTTATTTCTATTGCATATATCATTTTCATAGCAATAGATACTGTTATGTATTTATGTGTGCTTTTATTATTTTCTCTTTTGTTCACTTGTTTGTTTCAACTGTGTAGAATTATACCTAAAGATAAGAGGTGTTCACATGTGATAAACCACTGAATAAGATTTTATAAATAAATATTTCAAAGATGCTCAGTAATGCTCTTGATGTCATTCGTTAAATGTAGGCAGAGCACTATGAATGTTATCATTGCTCTCTTATTTAATCATTCATTACAACGGTACTTCTAAAACAGGGTGTCCTAAATTTTGCTCACCATCCATTTCTGTCCAAAAAGTTTTTGTATTATTATGGTTATATATACATATAAAATAGGTATATAATTCAAACTTGTGCTAATAGCAAATGATGAAAAATAAATTTACTAACTTATTTGGATGACAGTAAGAAACAATCACGTCTTGTTTTTCGTAGTAATATCATTGCTTCTATGATAGCTGAAAACTGAACCTACAGTAAAGACATTGCACTTCACGGCATAGAAGAGTCTTCACTCTGGGTGGAGGTGTTTGCACAGCGTTGTTGGCCTTGGCTGCGTGGCTCTTGCAGACCATCTAAGGCAACATGGGTGAGGACTTCTGGAACTTCCTGATTCATTACTCCTTTTATTTTCAATCACTGCTCATTCAGAAACCTCTTAATGCTACCAAACTTTTCATGAACCCACATTCCGATACAGAGTCCATTCTGAGGTTGTAAACCACAGTTGAAGAAGCTTTGTTCTAAGCACCCCAAGGGACGGTACTGGGAACTGAGACCAGGTGATGAGGAAAACAGTCCTATTTTTTGTTCTTGGAAAATTTAGAGCTGTATGCTATCATGAGGAGGATATTAAAGGCAAAATTTACCCCCCAAAACCATTTTTTACCTGAAGTTACAGATATATAATCAATGCTGCTTAATTTGAGGAGAGAAAGAAATCGGGACCTCACAATCTGGACCTAAGGCAGTTGATAACTTCTCATTTTATGTAAGGCATGAAGTAATTCAATGATTTTTGGCGTGTGTCAAGGAAAGCACAAACATATTTGACTCCAGGACAGCTGGGTTTAGGTCACCATCTCTTGACTGGGATGTGTTAAACTCGTACATTCTTTTAGCCTGACTTTCTGAACTGAAGTCATCTACATAGTCAAGGGCTATGTGTTTTTTTATATTTTATTTATTCATTTTCAAGCAGAAAGAGAGAGAGAGAGAGAGAGAGAGAGAGAGAGAGAGAGAGAGAGAGAGAACACAAGCACCAGGGCCACCACCTTGTGTGTATGGCTTATGTGGGTACTGGGGAATTGAACCCAGGGCCTTAGGCACTAGAGGCAAGTGCCTTAACCACTGGAGCCATCTCTCCAGCCCGGGCTATGTGTTTTAATGTAATTTGTTATTGTGGTTATTAAGGCGTTTACAGACTAATAAGGTTAACCTGGTATTTTCTATCACATCATAAGTAGATTTCTTGGAGAGTTAATATTTTTAGGGTATTTTTTTTGTGCTATAACCTACTAGAATCCTGAACACTCAATTTTAAACATCCTCACATAACAGTCCTGTATTGAGGGAAACTATTACTAAGTTTAAAGAAGAATGTCACCAATGACCCCAACCACATTCCTAGGTCTGGTAGAATCAACTAGAATTACGCTACAACCTCCACAGCAATTTTGCTCTGAAACGTACAACTTTGTCACAAAGCCTTTGATGTCTCGCCACACTTTCTGGTTTAACTCTTATGATACATGCCATGTAAGTTAAGGATATCACATGCTCACATTTCACCTCCATATCATTAAAATTCTATAAGTTCTAATGTGTTAGATGTAATCATTATATTACTTAAAGTTACATTGTGTGATGCTATTATGAATTGATACCATCAAATATGGAAAAATAGCACACACGCACAAGCAAGTTAAATGTCTGGTTTGGGTGAAATGATGATATTCATTGAGTCCATCATCTCAGCCTCTCAGTCATGTGGCTTTTACTGAAATGCCCCTTCCTGAAAGTGACCCTGTAGGGAATGTCTTCTTCCACTGTTTCGATGGCCACTTTAAAATCTACCTCTTTGCAAGAATTCAAAACTAATTCATTGAAGATCCTCGCTGCTTTTCTATGTACCAATTTTTAAATGTCTGAAGACCAATTTTGGTCACTTCTGAACCTTTTTTTCAAAGATAAACATAGTTCATCTGATGTCCATCATGACTTACATCGAGTCCTGGCTCTTTGAATTGGATGGGTTGCTGCTTGCTTGCTTGATGGTCTGTCTTTTCCTAAGCTAACTTCTTGCCTTCCTTCTCAACCTCCTGATCACTTGCACTGGCCTCTCTGAACCTTACGACTCCTCTTTTTCTTTCATGTAATTTCCTGTATTTTATGGAGGAACTTCTTTCCTTCTCGGATCAGATAGTAATAGGATGGAATTTTTTAAATCCTTTCATGTTTTCAGGATATTTGACCAGTTTTAATTTAAAACATAAGTTTCCTGCCTAATGAACTTTGTAGTAACTAGACTCATTCTGTGCTATAATAGCAAGTTAAAATATGAATTATAGAACATTTCAATCCCTTGGTACCTTCCCATTTAGTGCTGGGTCAACTGTAATAGGCTGTGTTTGAAGACGGGCTTGGCTTCTGACAGCTCTCCTCCATTCTCACAACTCCCCAAAATCCAATATTTTTTTTCCTTCCAAAGAGCTGAGATGATCCCATGGTAAATACCAGGCAGCTCGCAGTCTCAGCCAGTTCTTTGAAAAGCCTGCATTTGCTAGAATACCTTCTTCTTAGCACACACGTGGCTCACACTGGAATGCATTCCTTGGGACTGTTGTCTTGGCTGACATTTTGTCCTGTGTGTTTCAATGCTCAAGCCAGCTATCAACTATATAAGAAACCTTCATACATATTAAACCCAGACCAGTTTAACTGTCCTTGCTCTGTGCAGAGATTTATCATGGGAGCATGTGATGAAATTTTATTGCTGTTTCTTATATGTTGATCCACAACCTGTTTCTACTAATAAGTAGTGTTTGGAGTAATAGAATTGTTTGATTTAACAACACAGGTATCATGACGTAACATTAAGAAGCTATTAAGATAGTTATTGACCCTGTGTTAAACAAATATTCACATGGGGCAAAAGAGCTCTGAGAAGAACTGGGTGTTCGTGGGAACTTAATTTATTATAATGCCAACAATATACATCAGAAGGGGAAGCATGTTCTTTAAAATTTATTTTTAATAATTTATCCAGAGACAGTTGTTTATTCCTTATAAAATAAATTAGATTCATAATTCACTTATTCAAAAAATAAATCCAAGGTACATTAAAGACTAAATATTGAATAGCAAAGTTTAAAATGATAAAAGACAAGGTAGATAGCATATTTATTACATATACAGTGTATATATAATATTAATATCTATCAGTCATTAAGAAAAAGCTATATGAGTAAAAGAAGCAAACACACATTTCACGACAGCTTCTTATTCTTGTGAAGAGTATTTCACCTGGTTAGTTGTCAGAGAAGTTTACAGCCAAACCATATCTATGTTTTCATATGTAAGAGACTGAGAGGGGCTGGTGAGATGACCCAGTGGTTTGAGGCACTTGCTTGCAAAGCCTGATGTCTAGGGTTTAATTTCCCAATACCCATGTAAAACCAGATGCCAGAGCTGGTGCATATGTCTGGAGTTCATTTGCACTAGTAAGAGAGAGGCCCTGATGTGATTATACTCTCTCTTTCTCTCTTATAAATTAAAAAAATATTTGTTTTAAAAAAGAGAAACTGAGTCTTACCCCTCATCCCGTGTCTGTCCTTGGGGTGTGCATAATGGTGCAAAGTTTCCATAATTTACCAGAATAAGGACCCAACATTATGAAGGTCCTGTTTTCATATTACTCTGTGATTGAATCTTTGTGTGCCACATTAAAAATAGCATTTATGTGTGTCTCTATATAGATACAAATAGAAGCATATCTTTTAGACACAATACTTAGATACCTACATTATAAAATATTTAGGTATGTATACTCTAAATGCATATAAGCATAACATCTACATACATGTATCCCATATGTTATTAGTATGAATTATATAGTGCATAGAAATAAAGTTTTCATGCACTTGTATGTACATGTGCTTATACTCATATACAATTTAAGTCCTAATTATGATTATTTTAATCAGAAGCATTCAGAATATCTGTCACACCATCAAGAGCATAAGTCTAGTGGACAATTATGAAATAGCCATATTCACATATTGTAACCTAAATATTCATTTGCTAATTTTGAGGTCAGCAGCCTTGCCTAGTTGACCACGAAAGAAGAGAATTGGTTGGATTACTATGAATGCTGTCCATCATTTTTATGATAAGACAAATTATTCCTAAGATTTGACATAGCTAAGGGATTCACACAATATTTTAGTAGAACAATGATTAACATTTGTACATCAATGACCAGTGTCTGCTACTTTGATTCCTTTGTCTATTTTTGTGACAATTAAGTTAGCTTTATGTCAGCTTTAAAAGTAAGACTACAAGCTTCTAAAACTTGTGCCAGGCTGGCAGTGGGAGAAAGAAAAGCCAGACATCCATTCTTGTTCTTGGAACTGAAATCCCACTGGTCTTCTCCACAGTCCCGACATCTACTTCCTGCCTATAACAAACTTCTGTCTTCTTTGCCTACACTTAGATGTCCTTTGCATAAAAAGTAATCCCTATCGCTGGGGAGATGGCTCAGGGGTTAAAAACTGCTTGCTAGTCTGAGCCTGCAGGCCTGGGTTTGATTCCCCAATACCCACATAAAACCAGACACACAAATTGGCACCTGGCTCTGGAGTTCATTTGCAGGGACAAGCATTTTAGCATACCCATGCTCAAGATTTCATTCTCTCTCAAATCAATAAATAAAATAATATTTAAAAAAATTAATTTTCTAATACCATAGCCCACCTACCAAATTATGAGATCCTAAGTTTAAATTTTAAGGCAAGCGTGTTTTTAGTACAGTACTTAATTGAAGCGGTTTTCTTTCCCACCTACTGACATCTTGAGCCACGTTTTGAGCTGTCCTTTCTCCTCTCTCCACAGACCTGGACTCTGTGTGGTTTCAAAGGGGGCAGTTTGATCACAAGTCTATTAGACACGTATGCACATCAAAAATAGACAAGAATTTCGAAAACGAAGAAAACATGTTGTTCTGGTCCAAGGGGGAAAGTTCATTCACTCAAAGACAATGCACTCCACATATGTTATTTATTTGCCACCATTTTAACCCCTCATCAATAGAAAACATCTTGTCTCCTTAGCAACAGCCACACTGCAAGCTGTCCTACGCACAGGCACAGACACATGCTCAAGTCCTTTGAAACTCTGTCATTTTAACCAAGTTTAAAGAAAAAGAATGAATACGTGTGAGCCAGCCTCCTTTTATTGAAGCTCTTGGTTCTGCAAGGACAATATTTTCCCCTTACCTTTTAACCAATAAAGAGAATATTGCTAATTTATATTTTACCTTGTTAGAGCAAGAATCATGGCAACAAAACAGCTTAGTGGAAAATGAATTAGGATCCTTTGGTTGAGGCTGTATTGAGTCTATTTGTTTTGGTATTGGGAAGTTCCCATCCCGCCCCAGTGTGACCTGGGGTTGAACATATGCGTTTTCATCCTTCATGGAAGAATTGAGACATACCTGTGATACCTACTAAATCCTTGTTCTGCAGTAAAATCATCAAATCTCATGGATAATATATACCTAGACCTGAAAAAAATCTGGTGCTGTTGATAAAATTCTGTTTGGCTCAACTGAATCTTATTTAGTGGAAAATTCACTTACTAATAAAAACCAGTGTTTGCTGGATGCTTTCTATATGCTAAACTCTGTGCTATTATTTACTATCTGCTTGAATCTTTAACTGATTAGATAGAACAGATGCTATTTTTATGCCTTGTTATAGAAATAAAACTGAAACTCACTAGGTGAATAAATCCCCCAGGATGTTCTATGTAACAAAGCCATAGAACTGAACCTCACACTTCTGACTGCTGAGCTTAAAAGCACAAGCTGGTCATACTAACTGCTGCACCCAGTCCCTCCCTAGGGGAATGGCCAAAACCCTTTGCAACCAGAAAGGGGAGGTTTATTTTACTTTATTTTTTTCTTATATGGTTAATATCAATTTTTAATTTGTTTTAAAAATTCTGATGTTTTTAGAAACAACCCTCTATGAAATCACAGAGAAAGAATAAAATGGACTACTAATGGACTGACCTTCAGTTCAAGTATCCCCAATTCTTCTGATGGCACGTTAGGCTCCACTGAGCTGTGTCTCCAGTGCTTCCCAAATTCCACCCATCTGGGTTTATTTTGTGACAGAATCTCACTGAGTTACTCAGCTTGGACTTGAACGTACTCTGTGGCCTAGGCAGGCCAGGGCAGCACCATCAGCCCTAGTGGACTGGCTGTTTCTATACTCTGTATTTCCTTGTAATTCTGATATCGCTTCCTATGACTCTTTGCATCATTAAATTATAAACTCATAATAATGAGCTCATGCTAAATCTTAGTAAGATCATTAGGAAGTCTTGGACATTAAAATATATATATTTATTTCTATGACCAAAATAGTAAAAGTTATGACAGGTAGAAATGACTTCAGCTAACAAGTCCAAGCAATAGAACATCTGCTTGCATATTCTCTCTTCTAAGACTTACAGTTGGAAATTCTATTAATGTGGCTGAATTACAAATACAGAA
Organism: Zapus hudsonius; assembly: GCA_004024765.1. NCBI lineage: Eukaryota > Metazoa > Chordata > Mammalia > Rodentia > Dipodidae > Zapus > Zapus hudsonius. The sequence continues at coordinate 54,894 of PVHP010001489.1, read as the reverse complement.
AGGGTGAGTCAGGAAAAGAGAAAGGCAAGATTCACCGGGCCAGACCTACTGAGTGTAGGCAGTTTGCGCCCACAGGGAGACTAATAAATATTGCAGCTGAAAATGACACGGAGCAAAAATCTTAGTATTCCATCTTTCAATACTGGATTTGTTCATTTGCATATGTGATCCTACCATTTGCTAATAATAGTTGAAATTTCAAAATCTTACCTGAGAGCAAAACTTTCCAATCTAATTTAAAAATTCCATAAGAAAAATAAAATTTAAGATAATTAGTAAATTCTGAGTTTTCTTTTTTAACTTTCTTTATATTTATGATTGTAAAATAACAGTGGTATTTTTTTTGCTTCATAAATATTTAAGCAATTTCAAAAGACTCAAAAAATCAGTTACATAATTTGAACAATTAACATAACTCAATGTATTTCCTTCCAAATTATTGGTCTTGCCATGACAATGGTGTTGCCCACAAGTATAAAGAAATTTTTTGTTTTGGTTGTATCTAGAAGTAATCTTTCCATTTTCTTCATTTATGTTGGAATAAACTATAATATTATTCTAACAATTCAATTAAAATGAGATGAACTATTTATTTCAGAAGAGTACATTTCTCTAATAAGAATTATTTTAAAATGGCATCTCAAATGCAGAGAAGAAGTAAATTTCTTTTAAAATTAGCTATCAAATGTTATAATAAAGAGTAGGTTAACTTATTTATTTTTTTGCGTGCATGTGCATGTGTGTGTGTGTGTGTAGTTATGTGGTGTGTATGTTTAGGGTATATATAGCATATGCATGTGTGTGTAGTTATGTGGTGTACATAGTACACACATGTGTGAGTGTGTGTAAATATGTGGTATATATAGTACATGCATGTGTGTATGTGTAGTTATGTAGTGTATATAGTACGTGTGTGTATGTGTGTAGGTGTTCATTCCCCATGTGCAAGTGTACAGAAGCCTGGATGCATCTATGACTGTTCTGTGTTGCTTCTCTGACAGGGAGTCTCTCCCTAAGTCCAGAGCTGCTGTGGTTCCATTTGACAGCTGATAAGTCAGCTCCTGGGAGGCTCCTGTCTCTGCACACACAGGACCGTTACAGGTTACAGGCGTGTGTGATGTGTGGTTTTTTTGTGGGTGCTGAAGAATCAAGCTCAAGCCCTCTCAGGCCTGAGCACGGCAAGTGCTCTTAGCTGCTGAGCATCTCCCAGCCCGCAATTTAAATATTCAAACTACAGTATCTTTTAGTAGTCTATGTTCACAGATGACCAGTACAAATAAATACTCAAAATGATTCTATCTCTGAGAACATGAGAAGTCAGCATAAAGTCTGTGTTCACACTATCACTGCTTCCTCCTGTGAAGGTATCTATTTATCTATCAGTGTGATATACATACATTACCCATATACATATATACATATATGAAACAGGAACAGGACATATACACATATCATATGCTCATGTTTGTTTTGCTTAGAGAACACTACGTACAAAGGGTGAACCGGGAAATTGACATTTTTGTCATGTGTACTTATTTAACTAAAATTTAGCAAATACACCAACAATTTACATCATAATGTTGTCAAAGCTATATGTACTTTACCTAATGCCTTGAAAACACCCCATATATATATATATATATATATATATATATATATATATATATATATATATATATATATATATATATATATTACATCTTAAGTGGCTTTTCAGATAATTATCCTTTAGTTTGATACTTCACTAACTTGTTTGGGTAGATATTAAGGATTTATAACCATGTCAATACAGGATAATTATAGATATACTGTACACTCTGCTAGAGTTTACTGATAGGAATGTGTACCATTTGGGAGGTTAATATGTGTTAACTCCTCCAAAGACTATAATTAAGCCCAAGTTTCCCTCCATCCCTTGTGAAAACCTGTTAATTGTTTCAGGAAGTCATTGATTGCCTGTTATTGAGTCAAAACATATAAGGCCAGACAGATGGCTTAATGTCACCAAGTTATTGGCTCATATAACTAGGTTTTTGTACCTAAGCTTTGGATGAAAAGAGAGGCTTTGAATAATAAATATAAAACCAGATCCTCTACACTCGATATAACTGTTCTCTGCAACAGAAGACTTGGCACTAAAATTTCAAGTGACCATTTTGTAAGGATACAGGAGCCACATCAGAGTACATATGAAGAGACCTAAACCCAGTGCATAAAAGAATGTTAGACGCAAAAGCTTGCTGTGCTTGCCAAACACATCTGTTGATCTTAACACACTTCCCTGGCTGTGATGAGCAAATGGATTCTCATGGGGAATGCTTTCTAAATTTGTTAAGAAAATAATCACAGTGATATGATTCTGTATTCAGCATTTATTTCATAGGAATGTATTATCATTTTAATGGAATCATAAAAATGATTGAAACTATATCAAATTCAAAAATTAAGTATGTGTACTCATTTGTAGTTATTTGTTTCCAAGATATTAATGAGGTGTTGTAAAACATATTGATATCACGGTAATGATTTCCCTACTAACAACATTTGCATCTAGTGTCCATGACAATATAAATTAATTAATTAATATAATACATATAACACAATATAAAGTATAATGTTGAGAGAGTGTAAATCCTTTAACTTCGGTGTTAAAATGAGCAACAGAGTTTTCAAGATCATACACAAATCTGAGCATTAAAGCATTTTTTCTCTTTCCCTTCCTGGTGCCTCTTCCTTCCTACCGAGGTATTGAGTTGAGGTAGAAGGGCCAGCAGAGCTTGGCTTAAGTATGTTACATGAATATTTCTCTAAATGAAGTCACATTTTTTTCAGTCACAGTAAGTAACTTATTCTTGCATATGCATAAGGAAGAATGAAATATGAAGCCAGGAAATGAATGCATTTTACCTATAAACATACTCATTTGCTTTCACAGAGGAAGAAATACAAATGGCAACTCGCATGTGAGAAATGCAAATCAAAACAACAGTGAGATTCCATCTAACTCCAGTCAGAGTGGCAACCATTAAAATATCTAACAATAGATGCTGGTGAGGCTGTGGGGAAAAAGGGGCCCTCATTCACTGCTGGTGGGAACGCAAACTGGTACAACCACTATGGAAAGCAGTGTGGAGGCTCCTGAACAGGATGGACATAGAGCTACTGGTGGACCCAGCTATCCCTCTACTGGGCATCTACCTCCAAGTTTCCTCAATGAAGCACAGAGACATTTGCTCAACCATGTTTATAGCAGCTGAATTCATAATAGCGAGGAAATGGAATCAACCCAAATGTCCATCACTGGATGAATGGATATCAAAGTTGTGGTACATTTACACTATGGAATTTTTCAGGGCTCTAATTTTAAATGAAATTTAAAGAAAAATGGATGGACATGAAGCAGATCATTCTTAGCGACCTCACACAAGAGCAGAGAGCCAAGCACCACATGCTTTAAGAAAGCTTAGGCTCTCCTGCCTCCTTCCCCATTTTCCACAAGAAAACCACAGCAGTGAACTCAGTATATATTTCTCACTAGGCTTTTGGGTTACTCTGTAGTTAAAGACCCTTTTGATCCATCTTCTAATATTTTCCCAAAATAAAATTTCTTATCCGTAGTTCAATATATTTTAGCACAACGCGCATAGGTTCTGAGAATGGATCATTCTTTTTAAAATTTAATTAAATTAATTAATTTATTTTAAGTTTTATTTATTCATTTTCAAGCAGAGAGAGAGAGAGAGAGAGAGAGAGAGAGAGAGAGAGAGAGAGAGAGAGAGAGAGAGAGAGAGAGCACCAGGGCCACCACCTTGTGGGTCAGGCTTATGTGGGTCCTGGGGAATTGAACCCTGGGGTCTTAGGCACTGGAGGCAAGTGCCTTAACTACTGAGCCATCTCTCCAGACCTGAATCATTCTTTAAAAGACCATCCTTCTTATGTTCCAAATGAAAGCACTTGACATCATCAGGTTCCCTTTTTGTTAACATAGAATTGAACAGGATCCTTCTTCGCCTTTGATCCTTCGCCCTTTCTCCCAGGTTAACTTCCAGTTAAACATGTGAGTCAGGCGCACAGATTGGAGACACATGAATGCATAGAAGAGAGTGTCATAGCTTCCTTCTCCTCCCTTCTGCTTTTTGTGAGGATGGGATAGCGTGGGTGGTGGACGCAGACGTTACCACCGCTGCATGATTTTGGCTCAAGATAAAGGGAGCAAAGGCTAATCGAGGCATGCTGTTTTGCAAACTGATACACACTTCATTTTTCCAAAATACTTCTAGATTACACAAAGAAAAAAACAAAAACAAATTTCCAGGCTTGATAGTTCTGATGCTAACGCTGTTCTTTTAGTTAGGAAGCTTAGGGAGTGAGGAGTCAAAAATCCACTGGACAGTCACACTGTGGTTAGTCATTGCCAGGTTTTACTCTGACATTGTAACATGTCTGTGAATTTCAAATCTGTACGCAAAACTCTCCCATTTATAAGGAACCTATGGGTGCCTTACTAACTATTTCTCGGCTGGAATATTATTTTCTCAAAAGCCTGACCAAGAAACACAAAACTAGCAAAACCTTAAGGGAGGAAAGCTTTATTTTAGCTTCCAGATTGAGGGACTGCAGTCCACCCTGGTGGGGTAGGCATGGCGGCAGAAGCCTGAGGCAGTGATGAAGCAGACACGCAAACGCCGATGGTCAGACCATCTTCTCCACTTGATTCTGTCCGTGAGCTCAGCCTATGGCATGGTGCTGCCCACCTGCAGGATGGGTGTTTTCTTCTCAGGTAAACTCTTCTCAAAACACCTCCCTAAACACACTCGGAGGTGTGTATCCATAGTGACTCTGAATCTAGACAAATTGAAAATGAGGATTAACTATTACAGAGGCTATTTCTGACCCTCATGATGCTGGAAGATTTTTCTGAAAATTCAGCACAGAAAAAGAAGGAAACCCAGTTCCTTTTCGAGGTCCATCTTTTAGGATATCTGTGTCCAGTGTCAGTCTCAGTTTCTCCAGTCCCAGCCCAGGTCCGTTCCTGTAGTGCGTGAGTCATCCTGATTATCTCCCAGTGCAATGTGATCTGAATGTTTGTGTGTGACTTTACAGTGGAGAATACCTAATTAATTACAGTACCTCTGCGGCAGATAAGCCTTCCTATTAAATGAGACGTGATTGGCTAATAGCTGTCACAGGTTGTGTCAGTAACCTGGTAATGACAGCAATTAAAAGTTATTTGGTTTTGAACATGTTTCCCAACACGTCCTCCTGAGACCTTGAGGCCACAGGGTGTGTAGGATCTGCAGAAAGATGTGAAGAGAATGTGAGATATCATCCCTCAGGATGCCAGCTCGGCCACCTCTATGGTGCCTTGAACTTGGTTCAGAATCAGGAGCACTTGCTTTGGCTCCTGGGTTCCAAGTACTGTGGTGCCTCAAGGGTTAATGAGCCCTGGTTTATCAGAACATCAGAACCACCATTTCCAGGACTCAGGGAGCCTCATGGAAGGCAGAGGGGCAGAAAGAAGGTAAGAGCAGGAGGATGAAAAACAAAGCAGCCAAAACCTCTCTTCCGGCTATGACATAGCTACTCACAGCAGCTGTAGTTTCTGCATAAGATTGAGCCTATCCGTCCTTACCATCCATGGGGGTCCTAAGATCCCATTCCAACCAGAGTAGCTAATAGCTGCAGGAGAGGAGATGTTGCATGCATCATGGTAAGTTGTCCATTCTGCAGAAAATAACTTCACACCCATGGTCATGCAAGCAACCCTAATTCACTCAGTAGGTCAAAAATTTTAAAAAAAGGCAAGAAAGTAAGATAGGGATTAGTGGGGGTATTAATGAGGTAAGAGAAGTTAATTGAGGATAATAAGATCAAAATACATTATATTCATGTATGAAAGTAGCAAAAATGAAAATATAAGAGATAATGAATGTTGAACTTGTACTGTTATCCATGTGCTTACTTGAAGACATTCTCCTTTGGATTCTTTGCTGCCTACTCAGAAAATGCCCCCCCCCAATAAAGCATTCAAATCTGATAGCTTGTGTGAAATTATCTTTGGCTTTCAACTGGCAGGAACAGTGACCATGACATTGAGGAGAAGGAAGCTGTGTCTGTTCAGAGCTCTCTAGAGTAACCAGAAGTACTGAAAGGTTCTCAGGGGGCATTGGACTGGAGTAGCTAGCTGGCTCTCCTTGGGATGAGATCACCCAAAATGCTTAGTTATGTGCAGGTCCTGAGGACATTAGAAGCTGCTCTTTCTAAGGCAGTTTCATCTTACTTGGTTGGGTTTCATTCTGCAAGCATAAAATGCACAGGAATTAAAAAAAAAAGCCTGGCTCCATTTCCCCAGCACCCTGACACCTTATTGCTTACATGGTTCACCTTCACACTTTCAGGTGTGCAAATCCTGTCTTCCGTGCATGGAAGGGAAGAGGTGGAGGGTGGCACAGCTTGGACATGTCAAGGTGGTAGGAATGCCAGTGTTTTATTTGAGAAAAAGAAACAGAAGTCTATCAAGGAGCCATGATTCTAGAGAGGATTTTTTTTTTTCAGGTAGGTTAGGAAGGATATTGGAAAGACGATGAATCAGTCCGATTGAGCATATATTACAAAGGGGATTTGTTAGACCGGCTTACACACTACATGTAAGCTGGGTGGTCCAACAATGGATCTCTGCATGATGGAGGAGCCTCAGAACCCAATAGCTGTTCTTCCATCCATGAGGCTGATGCCTCTGCAGTCGCAGCCTGATGCTGAAAGCCTGCAGGATTCCTAGAGATCCGCTGGTCCTCAGTCCACATAGAAAACTGTGAGCAACAGGGTAGATGCACTCACCAGCAGGGTTAGCCCAGCAGATAGGGCCACTTCTTTCTGCAACATCTTTACATAAATGTACAGATCATTTTCCACCAGAAAGGCTGCTTACTGTGAAGGGGAACATAGTCCTAGTTCAATTTATACCTCCTGGAAACACCCTGAGGAACCTCCCAAGAGGTGGGTCTCTTCCTTGAATACTGATTTAATCAAGTGGATGAAAGAGATTCATGCTGGCAGGTGAATCTTAGAATGTCTAATCTACTGACATAGTTTGTTGACCTCAATTAAAATATAATCACAATGAATTCTCTGCTATAATTTATATTTGGGCAAAGCTTGAGGTAAGCAGCCTGGGACTTGTATATGAAAACATAACCTTTCACCCTGCCTCTTTGTTCTGATGCCTTTCCTCTGAGACCCAGACTTCTATACTGGTCTCACAGGAGACTCAAATGACCCTTGTTAATAAGAACACAATATTCAGGGAGCCCAGGGAAGCTTAGGACAATACACACTGCAACATTAACTTTAAAAAAAAAAAATCTGATTTGTTAAAAATAGCCTTAAAATGCTGTTCTTTTGTGAATTAGGAGCGAGAAATACTATGAATATCATCAAATTACACAAATCATGAAGATCTCGGACAAAAAGACCTTTGCAATTAGATAAAGCTATTATAGTAACAAAACATTCTTAGCAATATATAGTTTTCTAATCATTCCATTAGACTTACCTAAAATACACTTGTGTGAAATACAGTGTCACATGGAGCCAATTTAGATGGTAGCTTTCCATTCTCAGATGGAGGAAATTTATAGACCATGCTCAACTTGTGTTAAAATTAGTTTCTATGCAAAGAATTGGAGATCGCTTTTCTTTTCTTTTTGCGAATATTTAAAAATTTATTGTATTTTACAATTATTATTCATGAGCAAGCTTAAGCAACTCCCTAATAAAACTAATGGTATGCCACAAGATGCAATTAACATTGCTGAGGTAAAAATCCAGTGACCACTGGAGTCTCCTTTGGAAGGAAGAATAAGTACTCTGTGGTACAAGTGGTTGTTGAGTGTATGAAAATTTTAATTTGGTTAATTAGTGACCTGGGTTTGATAGGCAATTACTTTGGTTATGAGAGTCCCTTGGTTTCTATATCACCCTTTGAAAAACAGGAAAAGACTGTGATATAAGGACCATTAAGAGAAAGTTCACTCAGAAAGCAAAGCAGTAAAAATGGAAGGACATCACTTTCCTTTGAAAGTGTGCATCAGCTAGGAGTTCCCTGTTCATCCAGGGCTGCAGGCAACAAGCTCTTCTGTCTACCTTGACCTCTAACGTGTTCTCTTCAAAGCCTGTCATGGAAGATGGCTGTAAATGCAATCTTTATTAAATCTTGAAATATGCGAGTATTAATCAAGCTTCCAAGATTTGATGCAAAAAGCATAAAAGGTCAGGTGGCAAGGGTTGAAGGAAGCCAATAAGCTCTCCCATGTGTTGGATGAAGGCTGCTCAGAGACCTGGAGGGGGTTTTATGAAAGGAGACACTTAACATTGGAAAGTAGTGAGACCAACAGTAGCCATAAAAATTCAACAATGGGGGCTGGGGGGATGGCTCAGCAGTTAAAGGTGCATGCTTGCAAAGTCACAGTGCTTGGCTTTGATTCCCCAGTACTCACATAAAGCCAGATCCACAAAATGACATGTGTGTCTGGGGTTCATTTTCAGTGGCAAGAAGTCCTGGTATGCCTATTCTCTCTATCTCTGTCTCTCTCAAATAATTCTATGAATAAATATTAAAAATACACCCACAGCAACCGCACATATCACTGAATCCCCATCAAGTTTGTGAGGGTGTGTCAGTGATTCTTGTCCAACTCTTGCCAGGATGCTGACACCTAGGACCAATGTTGCTTTGTGCCCAGCTTTGTTGCGTTCTTTTTCAGGGCATTGGGTCCCATGATGGCAAAATAATCTGAGTTCTTCTAGTCTATTAAAATGCCCAGTTGTGGTTGATACTTAGCTGTGCAGAAGACCCTAGGTACCTGAGAGAAAGATCCCATGAGGTACAGACAGGAAACTCCTCAAATTCCAGAACACAACAGCACAGCACTGTCTCATTCATGGAATGAACGGGAGGAAGCATCTCACCAGTCATGGTGGTACATGCCTGCAATCCACAATCTGAGTGCTGAGGCAGGAGCATTGCTTAGGTCAGTTTAGCCTGGGCTATGTAGTGAGTCCTAGTGCACAGTGAGATCCTGTATGAAAAAAAATATTAAGAAAGGGAAAAAGAAAGGAGGGAAGAAAGAAAAGAATTTTTAAAGTCTTGTAGATCTTAAAAATACAGAACAATTTTGAATGTTTAGTTGTGCATGTCGTATTATTAAGCAGAGAATTCTGAAACACAGTTGTGTGGTATAATTATCTGCTGATTATCATTCACGGTATCTGTTATTAAGTGTGTGAGGACATATGAAGATTCTTTGGGGACTGGTCATGTGGATTTTAGTTTTTTACTCAGTGACAACACTTTAGATTATTGCTTTCCTTCTTTACATTCTAGAAGTGTGATTTATTTTAACAGAATGTGTAGACTAACTGAAATCTATACAGCACCAGGACTACACCATCTTACTTGAATAAAGACTTTCTCAAAAACCACCATACAATGAAAAAAATTTGCATTGAAAAATTGACTTTTATCAATAGAGCTGGCTGGGGACCTGCTAAAATCTACCCAGCATAGAAGCCCAGAAATCCAAAGCCTTCAGTCCATGCGGTTCCCCCATAGAGTTTCCCATATCTGACCACACATTTGCTGTGGAAAATACAAGAATTGTACCAAGGAGGAAAAGGTGTCCCCCCACCCTTCATACATAATTTGTTCCGATGTGTCTCTACACATCCTTATGTACTGGAGATGAATGAAGCTCCTTTCATGAAATTCCATAAGGTCTTTGTGCGCTGAGCAACCCTCATTTAACAAGAGCACTCTGCCGGGAGCAACACATGCCTGAAACGGAAATGTTGTTTAATGAATATTTATTGATTATGAATATTCATCGAATTAACATCTTTATGACCAGCCCCAGGCTTTATAACTTATGTGGTAGTAAAGTGGTTAAGTATAGTTTTTTTTTTTTCTTCCCAAACTAGTCTTGAAGCCCTCTGGGGTTCACAGAACAGAAAGATTACCATGACCGAGTTTTTCTCTGGAATGATGAGTGGTACTCTGATAAGGTTGGTTAATTTTGGGCTCTAAATCTTTGGGTGTTTGGACCATGGACTGAAGTGACTTTACCCTTTAGCTCTTTTTATTTATTTATTTATTTATTTGTACAATCCCATAGCAGGATGATTTAGCCATTAGACTTCTGTGTCTTTCATTTCTCCATCCTTGGACTTACCTTGCATTCTGTATGGATTACTGAGCCAGTTCGTGTCTCCAGGACTCTTTGAAGGTAGGCAGGCTTGCCTTCCTTCAATCCATTTAAGAGGATGCAATCTTTCTAAATCACACTTTTGACCCCCTTGCTAAAATTCTCCGAGCAGATTTCCTCTTGCATTCAGGTCCTTACATGAGACCTGAATGTGCCTATATTCTTTCCTTGGTCTCTCCTTAGTATTTGGTCTGACTTTGGCTGCCAGCTTCAGGGAAAATGACTCATGATCATCCCAGTTCATGGGCCTTGACACAGCTTCATCTCTGGCCCTGGAACCCTGACTCTCCTCGGACTCAGCTCCTGCTCATCATTTTCCCTGGAAAGCCTTCCTGGATGCCATGCTCCTTCTTGAAGTCTTTGCATCTGGTGGAGTCTGAGTCATCATTATTTGAGGGCATACCGAGAGGGCCTGCAAGTCTTTCTTCAGTCTTCCTCACAGACTCCATCAGTCTCATTGTAACTTAGGACATTTGTATCTTGTCTACTAATGAAACATCATCACCCAGATCAGTGCCTATGCACACAGTAGGTGCTTCATACACAGGATCATCTGCAAAAGTGACTTAACATGTGTGATTCCTCCAGAAGCCTTATCTGAACGACTTATTCAACAGAAATTATGTCAAGCCATTCCTATAATCTGCAGTTTAGCAGTGGTTAAAATATCATGATTTTGCTCTCATGTCTCAATATTTGGGACAATTACCAAGTTAAGATAACTAGACTGAATGGAATAAGTATAAGGATGGAAAAAAAATGAAATTAAGGGAGATGGCTCGGTAGGGAAAGGAGCTTGCTATGCAAGCATGAGGACCTGAGTTCTGATTCTTAGCACCCACATAAAATTATGGTCAACAAGAATGAAAACATCTGTAGATAGTTAAAACTAAATAGAAACATTATTAAGAGGTAGCTCATAGAATATACTGGAAGGGTATGATGGTTAAGTTTATTTGTCAACTTGACCTATGTAATAATCCATAGTAATCTTGGGTGGGTCTCTGAGCTTGCCTGCAAGAAGGATTGACAAAATCCTTTTGGGATTTTGGAGAAGGGAAGAGTTCCCTTCTCCAGAGTGAGCCGTTCCCCCAGTGGGTGGGCCTCCCAAGGGGACTAAATAGAAGGAAGCTTGAGGGGAAGGGAAGCTCTCTTACTTCCTCCTCTGGCTACTGGTGCTTGTTTGTGACTTGCACTCACATCCAGCTCTCTACCCTTCCTGGACATTGGAACCCAGTTTCCTTGGCCTCAATCATGTACTGAAGAGCAGCCGCTCCCCAGGGAGCCATCAGGTCTTCTGGGCTGGATTGGGACTGCTGAAACATCCAGCCACGTGGACTGAACAGCTACTAGTTTCTTCACCTATGGGCCTACAAACTGCTATTGTTGGACTGTCATAAACTACCCCAATAAATTCCCTTTTATTTTAATCCATTCTAACAACTCTGTTTCCTCTAGAGAACCCTGACTATTACAAAGGATATGGTAAATTTTATTTGTGATGAAAATAGGAACTCTTAGCTAAAATTGGAGCCATTAATGGATAAGAATTCTGTGTATTTACTATTAATCCTTTCTGCCTCTCTACAGTAGATTTCTTGGGCCATAGATATCTCGGTTTGCATTATTTATAATCAAAACCCCCCAAAAGATCAAGATTTCTTTTTTGTTTCTATTTCTAGGGAAAATACGATTTTCCTATCTCAGAGATAAGTAGAAATTTATTAGAACTTATATAAGACAGGAAAGGAAATTGTTTTATTTTTGGAGTTTATTGTAAGCTGAGAAACTGCCTCACTAACCCCAAAGATGGACTCCTAAGAAATGTTGCCTAGTTAACTACATATAAATCACTTATGCCTTTTCTCAAAGACTGATATTATGAATGTAGAAAGTTTTAAGAATTTGGCCTCATTATTTGCATATGCATATGTATGTGCATAAGTGTGTGTGCATACACATCAGTGTGGGAATCTCAATGCACATGTGTGCACACGCATGTGAGGACCCCAGGTCAGCATATTCCATGGTTCTCCACCTTATATTTAAAGACAGGATTGCTCCCCTATTGGGTTACACCCTGAGCACCAAGGATTCTCTGTTCCTACCTCTCCAGTGCTGGCATTTCAGGAGTGCCACCACACCAGGCTTTATAGGGGTGCTGCTGATCTAAACACAGACCCTTACACTTTGTTGACAGAATCATCTCTCTAACCATCTCTAGGGTGATTCTAATACCATTTCAATTGCCATCATACAACTGTAAAAACTATCATTAACTTTAACTTTGGTCGGTGTCATAAAAAGTACTAGTGAGATATAAAGAATTTTTTGAGACACAGAGCTAAAATCAGTTTGTCTAGCTAACAGCATTTACCTACCTGCCTATCTACCTACCTATCCACCTATCATACCGATCAACCTATCGACTATCATACCTACATACCTACCAACTACAATCTGTCATCTCTGTATCCATTCTCCTAATATGTAATGATCTGTCCATTATCTATCAATTGTAATCAATCGACCATCTATCCATCATCTCTAATGAGTTTTATGACATGGTATTGTCTCACACAATTATGGAAGCTGAGAAATTTCATGATCTTCTGTCTGCAAGTCCAAGACCCAGGAGTCCCATGGTGTAGTTCAGACACATGAGAGCCAGAGGTTCATAAGGAACGTGAGGCAGATAGGCTACAGTCCAGGAAGATATGACAGGACAGACGCTCCAGCTCAGCAAGTCAGACAGGTTGAGCCTTCTCCATCTTTCCACTTGTCCCTCAGTGACGTAGGTGGCCCACTCTTCTCAGTCTGCCACCTCAGATGCCAGTCTCTTCCAAAATACCTTGGTGAGGAGATCCGCTCAGAAATATTGTGTCACCGGTATCCTAGGTGGCTAGGTTTCTAGCTGCCCTTGCCTTTGATGTCTTAGGCTCTTGTCTCTCTTCTCCCATATTTATCCTGGGCACTTGAACTTGGGTTTTTATCATAGAAGCAAAACATGACTCCAAATCCACACTTCAAACCTCTCTTTCTCCCTCTCCGTCTCTCTCTCTCTCTCTCTCTCTCTCTCTCTCTCTCTCTCTCTCTCTGTTCCATTGTCTTTTACAAACTCAACTGTAGCAGCCACAAATCAGCAAAGGATGCTTTTCAGAGGGGAGGGAAGGAAGATCCCTTTCCAGTAAAGCCCATGCTGCCTTCAGTCCTGAGATGGAGCCTTTCACTGTGCTCTGCTGGCTCTGCCTGAGATCCATCAGTCATCTCCAGGGACCGTACAAGCCACAGAGGAACTTTCTGCGAGTCTGCCTGGAGCTGGGGCCTCCACGGTGAGCACCTTCCCCCACCGCCCTTCATTAATTTAGTTCCCCATCCTCCCACACATGGAAAACAAGGCCTTTGTAGACAGACTGTCTGCGTTAACTTCGGGAGAATCAAACCATTGCAGTGTTACTGAACCAAAGACTGCAAATGTCAAGACGGCCTTGCTAAATACATCAGAGGCATCAATCCTGTCTGTTCGTGGCAGAATACTTCTGCCTCGGGCTCCCTTGGGTAAGTCTGACCCCATTTGCAGTTGTGTCTGGTTCCCCTGTGGAGATGGGCCTCGCTGTTTAATGTTTAACAAATGCTCTGCCCCACAGGGTCCTGCTGCGAATCTTCCCCATTTAGGGTGAAGTCCTAGCCACCCTCCCAGGCTGCATTCCCTTCAGCAGAAGGGCTTGTTTCTGCTGTGAGTGCATGCATGGAATCCTTGGAGTCCTCCCCGGATCAGGGTCCGGAGTCCTCCCTGGATCTGGGTCCTCAGTCCTCCAGGCTTCGGGACTTCCAGACCTAAAGGGCATTCATGAGCCAAGGATGTAGGCAACATTTGATCTGAAGAGCTAGAAGGAAGGGTAGGAAAAGAAGGCACATTGAAATTCAACTTAGACAAATTGTGTCCAATGAGAGAATGGGTTTTGTGCATTAGCTATCAGTGAAAATAACCAAAAATAAAGATTCCTGAAAAACAGAGACAGAAGGAAGCCTGTTGTGGTGACCAGAATGGATTGGACTGCGTCTAATCCTTGTAATTTTAGTATTTTAATTTTTTTATCTTAACTTTCTCCACCTCTTTTCCTTCCATCTCCATCTCTCCCATTCTTCTATTATTTTCTTCCTTCCTTTTTTATTTTTAAATACACTTAACTGAAATTAACTTATACTCAAAGATAAAATACTTGCCCTAAAGATTAGGAAAAGAATTTAAAACAAAGCAATGCTCGAATTTCTGTTTTTCTACTCTTCTTTCCCCCTTTCTTTGTAAAGAAGTCAAAATGTACAAGCTTATGAAGCTTGTTGATCTTATAAATTTTCTTTCGTTTCCAAGATCTTTACTTTCTTTCAATATGAACAGCCAATGGGAGAAAGCACATCTGTCTTTGAAGTCCAGGTTGTCAAACTTCTTCCAGAACACAAGTGCTCAGGGCTCAGGTTTGGACTTCATTTTTCACCGCCTCATCTCTTCAGTTGAAAGTGTGAGCAGTTAGTTATCTTGAAGATCTTTCATGGCTAGGAGACATTTGTGTGGCCTGTGTTTTTCCTCTTAGAAATTCAGATTAGTGGATGAGCTTTTAAGCTTTCCATTACAGAGCTTGCACAAAAGCCTGCTCACCGAAGAGCTCCGATTTTAGAAGTTGGCTATCCACCAAATTGGTGGAAATTTAGAAAAAAAAAATTCTCTAGTTCCTGCTTTTTCTGCTGATGTGTTTTGCCTCTACACTGTTCCGATTTCCCATCTTAACTCAGGATACTTAACTCTGATCACAATGCTTATTGTTGTATCTCCAGGATGACATGGTCATTCTCTGGCATTTGGAAGTTGATCTGTTTGTGCCGAGACAGCAGGGTAATTTCTCTGAGAGAAGTCTCTGACCTAGGGTAGTTCGTTATTTGCAGGATAACAGATTGGGTGTGTTAAATCAAGATCCTTTGGTATTTGTCTTTGTGCTTTTTTTCCCCTGAAAAAGGAGTAAATGCATTTTGTTTGGCAAACACACTCTGTTGATCCGTAGAAGCAAAACAACTTTGAAGAAATAGTTGTCTGAACAATATATCAGGTTGGCTGTGAAGTTTGGTTATGACCAGCTGTTGTCAAGATTCCACAGTGTCAAGCTGAAAAAAAAAATGTATACCTCCACTAGCCAAATTGCCTATATATATTCTGGACATATTCATACATACATATTACATTGTGATCATATGTTCTCTCTGATATTGCCATCCATTATATCTGCTATTCTGACTGTATTTCTTTTCTCCTCTTTTCTTACCAGAGACTATTGCCTGGAAATGAATGACACCTTCCCTATCAGTGTCACGAGCTCAATAGGGGGGGGGGTCCCTTCCAAGATCCTCCCCTATTTAGTACAAATGATGGCTGTCCCCTTCATGTGCATGTCCTGTGTAGGTAACCGCAAATTCTGTGAGTTCATGAGTGCCTCGGCCTTGTCATATCTGGACACCAATATTTTTAAGATGATGTTATTCAATTCAATTACTTCCTAGTGTAACTATGATGTATCGAGCTACTCTTTGGGGGTATAAAACACAGCTGTGATCTGTATCTGTGAATTCTTGTCATATTTCTGCTGGGAGAATAACAGACATCATCAGCTGAGCATTTCTGAAACAGAGAATGGCCCACCACATTTGCAGCCTTCTCTGGAATAGTAAGTGGTGTTTGGTATGCTTTTATATTCTTCTAAAATGCTCTCTGGCTTTTATTCATGAGACTTAATTAAAAGTGTGTGTATGAGATCATTTTTATTATTTGTTTGAGAGAAAGTCTCACTATGTAGCCATAGCTGGCCTGGACTTCCCTGTGTAGACTAGGCTGGCCTTGAACTTGCTGAGATCCTTCTGCTCTGCCTGGGGAGTGCTGACATTATAAGCGCACATGCCTGGCCCTGTGATTTGAGAATTGATTTGAGAAAGAGAGGTGGAGAGAAAGAAGCAGGAGAGAGAGAGACAGAGACAGAGAGAAAGAAAGAGAGAGAGAATGGGTATGCCAGGGCCTTGTGCCACTAAAACAAACAAACAAACAAAAAACTCCAGACACATGTGCCACTCAGTGCATAGGCGGGTACTGGGGAAACAAACCAGGGCTGTCAGGTTTTGCAAGGGAGTTCCTTTAATCACTGAACCACCTCTCCAGCTCCATGTGTTTTTTGGTTTTTACTTTTAGTGGAACTCTTCCTAGTAAGTTATAAATTCTCTGAGAATAAGTACCTGGATCACAGTAGGATGTCAACAAAAGAAAATGTAAGTGAATTAGTAATCTGAGTAGTAAATGCCTTCCTTCATGGTCATCATGTTTTAACAATTGTTAATTTATTATTTCTTTATGATTGTGGGATGCAACGTGATGTCTCTATACATGTATACATTGTGTAATATTCAATTAGGTTAATTAGCATGGCCACTCTTCACATATTGAGCACGATGACACTCACAAACCGCTCTTCTTGCTGTATTGAAGTACACATAAATTGTTCTACCATATACTCACTCCAAACTTCAACAAAGATCAAGATTATTCCTTCTGCCTACTGAAAATTTCTTTTACATATTTTATTTATTCATTTTAAAGCAGAGAGAGAGAGACTGACTTATGTGGGTACTGGCCAATTGAACCTGGGTCCTTAGGCACTGGAGGCAAGTGCCTTAACCACTTAGCCATCTCTCCAGCCCCCCCCAATTTTTATCTATATATATTCTATTTATTTATTTAATTATTTTGCTTTTTCAAGATAAGGTCTCACTCTAGCCCAGGCTGACCTGGAATTCACTGTGTAGTCTCAGGGTGTCCTTGAACTCATGGTGATCTTCCTACCTCTGCCTCCCGAGTGCTGGGATTAAAGCCATGCGCCACCACGCCTGGCTTATATATTCTATTTATTAATTGTGCATTTACTAATAAACAGCGATTATGTATAACCTAAGTTTATTAAAGACTCTTTTCTTTAAACTTGTTGAGCTATGAAATTGACAAAAACATACTGATTGCTAACAAATCCTTCACATGGTTATCTGTTTCTAGATTCTGCAAAACTAGAATGTTCAGGACTGCTGATAATATCCACGTGTTCTGAACTATAAGAACACTCAATAATTCCTTGGATGATGTGGACCTCCTTGATTTACTAGTTTAATAGTCCCATCATATCCTCAAAAATTAGTAAATTGGTATTTGGTGTTTTCTCTCTACTTACTCTAAGATGAACTCAAACTCCGACTTCAGCTCTCCTTTGACTCTCTCTCAAGTGGTGGCTTAGCAAATGCAAAAGATGGCTGTTGAGAGCTCCAGAAATTGCTGATGGGCTCCTGCCTGCCTGCGGTCAGCTCTCAAAGGTGGAGGGTTTTCTCTCCACTCCTAGAGTCACACAGGTGAAGGCAATCCCAATGGCAGAGAGAAGACTCCACCCAATTGTCTGGTGGCTGAGCCCTTGAATTCGAACCAGGTGAGAACTCATCTTATTGTAAGCAATGGTGACACGCAGAGAATTGCAGCTGAAACAAAGGTACTGAGGTTCTCTGACCACACAGATGAAGCAAAAATGTACCTGGCTGCTTAACACAATAACCATACTCATATACACTGACTCATTCCATGAACCAGCTTACTATTCTGTCTAGAATAAAAGATAAAAGCATAAAAGATATTAGATTTGCTCACTGCATATGATCCAGTGCTTTAGAATAGTTTGATATACAGGGAGCACTCAATATATACTTACCAAATAAATCAATATGGACGTGGGAATAGTAGTACTTTAAGTTTGTTTATTCCCAGTTCCCCCCCAGTTCCAGGGCTGTTATTTTATTTTAGCCATAATCACCCAGGTCACATTTGGATTTTATTTATATCATTTGTTTACGTCAGGCTTGGCTATCGAGTTGGACTCGCAAGTAGAGGATGCAAAGTGATTAGTGGGTGAGGCACCCCTAAATCATTCAGGCTGAGTCTTCCCATATGTCCCCAATCCAACAGGTAGAATCCGAGACGTGACAGTAAAGGCTTATGAGACGATGAAGTCACGGGCCACAGCAGCTGGCTCTCAGAGTATGAATGATGGCCGTGAGAGAATCATATGGTAACCATGGTTGTTTGATTTTGTTTTTGTCTGTCGTCTAGCAACGGAGGAAGTCAATTTATCTTATTTACTTGCACAGGTTTCCTGGAGTCGTAAGAAGCATCCTGGAAACTCCATATTTCCTGATGGTCCTCGTGTCCTTGAGTCCCATTAAATCATCATCTCCTTTGAGCCTCAGTCACAATTTTCAATTCTCTGGGTGTGTCGGGCAAGAGCTTGGTTACCATCTGTGCCAATGAGGACCCCAGGGGAACATTCTAGCAAGGGATAGCCAGAAGCCTGTCCTCTTCAGAGCTGTCTCCTAGTCTCTAAAGAGCAATGCATTTTTTAAAAAATGCTTTGTAACTGCACTTTAAAAGGCTGCTCAGGGTTTACATGTTTCCAGGGAATGACCATGCCTGAGAACATTCAAAATTCAGGCCAAAGGAAATGCCAAAATCATTCCAAAAGAATTTTTTCCTGTCTCATCCATGCTCCCTGGGTCTGGTTTAGATCACTTTAGTGTAGCTTGTTGGGGTGGCGCTGGGGGGAGGAGAGTGACATCATTTTGACTCCTCAGCATCAGCAGATCCTGGTCTCACTTGTGACACTCCCATTCCTCCCATGAGGGTTTACTATGTAAGTATCATAGTAAGCTCTTTGAACTACATTTTTAAAAATGTATATATTTAAAAACATTAAAAAGGATTTTTTTATTTATGAGAGAAAGAGCATGTGTCAGTATAGCATGCCCGGGCATCTTGGCACTTTACACATCTGGCTTTCTGTGGCTACTGGGGAACTGAACCCTAGGCCTGCAGGCTTTGCAAGCAAACACCTTTAACTGTTGAACCATCTCTCCAGCCCCGGACTGTGGTTTTGATCCTCATATAAATGCTGAGGTAGAACTGATCAGAGGTCTAAGAGCCTTTTCCCACAGAAGGAACCTGAGGAGTAACAGAGTCACAGTGAGTGACAATGAAATTGACAGTCCTACATCTCACCTATCCGTTGATGGCAGACCCTTTGTCTCCCACCATGTCTTGACATGCTTCATACTTTAGACCTCATGGAACGGGATCTCAGTCAAACAGATTCGAAAAAGAAGAAATGAGTGTGGAAAGGTGGTATTTTGGATCACAGAGCTAGGAATATGGGTATGGAAAAGAGATCGTCTTGAGAAATGCTGGTGTAAATCTAAGTTGGAAAACTGCTCAATTTTTAGGTTTCTTTGAAGGTTTTCAGTGTTGTGACAGAAAGGAAAAGGTGTATAATTTAACCAGTCCACGCCTGGAGAGCGTTATGATGGCTGTGGTAGGAGGATTGAAAATCATCAGTTGAGGACCTTAGTGAGGAGTTTGACATGGTGATTATGGGGACCTGTTTGCAGAGAGAGGGGGGGGGGAATAAAAGATGCTGATAGGAATGGGATCAAAGTGAATTTCAAGTACTTAGGAAAGCAGTCACTTCTGAAGTTTGCTCTTGGTGAGGCTTTGCACAGCACAGAGACTTTTTCTTTAGGTCACCACTACTCTGCTAGGGAAATTATGATCTCCTATGAGTGACAAATATCATAACTCCCAAGGATACAGACTCCTGTATTCCTTTAGCTTGTATATACAAAAGTCTCTCATGGATAACGGATTAAAAGCACAGAAAATTAAAAATGCTGCCATCATATAAGAGATAATTCTGTACTAGAGATATGAATACTTTTGCATATGAATTGACTGGACTTCTAGCCTGCACGCGTCCTTGGAATTTCAGCTGAGCAGGTGCCATAGAAGTGAAACAATCTTCATAAACAAGAAATTTAATTGTTGTGTAATATGGTGCCATACTTCCCTGAAATGATCTCCTAATGTCAACCGTGCTCAATGTTGACATCACATACGCTGATGTGTTCAAGTTCATTAATGTCCGTTATCTGTTATTTTCTCCACACACATTTCTAGGGCTGGAGTTGGTGGCTCCAGAGTTAGAACACTTTAAGACTGTGCATATTGCCAAATGGAAACCTCATATCATTGAACAACTATCAGCAATCTATTTTCATTATAATTTTTATTCTGACAAGTACCTACTTTTTGTTTGTGTGTTTGTAAGCAGAGAGAGGCAGAGAGAGGGAAAGGGACAGAGAACGAGAAAGAGAGGAGAAAATGGACACATTAGGGCCTCCAGCCACCGCAAATGAACCATCAATGCATATACCACTTTGTGCATCTGGCTTTACACGGGTGCTGGGGAATTGAACCTGGGTCTTTAGGCTTTAGAGGCAGGCACCTTAACTGCTGAGCCGTCTCTCCAGCCCTGCTGATTGTTTCAATACATACTCACTGGCAATGATAGGGTTAAGCCCATCTTTATCTATTGATCATTCATAAGCTGTGTAATTTGTCCATGTAATTGGCCAGTGTTTGTCCAAGAACTATCTGTAAAATTCGTAGTTACTTTCAATGGAAAATTTATACAGTAGGAATATTCATTAGTGCTCATATTTGTTGCACAAGCATTCTTGTTGTTGCTATTTGCTTGTAATTTTATCTAATTTTTTGGTCTTTTAGAACAATGTGAAAATTTTAGGCAAGGACATTTACTGAATTCTTCTTAGCATTCTCTTCTTTCTTTCAATTTAGAGCATCACATAAAATTAATTTTCATATAGTTAAAAATAAAATACCATTTCAATTCAACATTGACACATTAACAAGAATATTATTTTCTTTAATTTCATCCCTATTTCCTGGAACAAAGCCCTTTAGCCCCTTGATTCTGAAGTGATTTTTCAAATATTCTTTCTGATGCATATTTTCTGTTCTTTATTGATGTACTCACTTGAGATCCTACAGATTGATAATAGAAGTCAAGGATAATTTAGTCAAGGATAATAGAAGTCAAATGATAATTTGAAAAATCCCTACTTCTTATTTTCACATCTTTTCAATACCATCATATTGGTATTTTAAATAAAGTTGATAAGGCTGGGACATTACCCATTTTGTTCTGTGTCAAATTGTGTATTTTATGAGCATGTATCATCGAGCATGTGTGAGATTCCTGGAAGGAGTGCGTTCCTGGTGCATTATTCTGTTATTATTCTATGGGTTACCACAGCAAGATACCATAGGTCAGTGGATTGAGTTCTCACAGTTCTGGAGTGTGGAAGGACAAGAAGAGGGTCTCAGGAGGGCTGAGTTCTGGTGAAGGGTCTCATCCTGGTATCAGTGACTACTGTCCTCCACAGAAAATATAGTATTTACAAGGTCTCCTTGAAAATGGGAAGGGGGGGAATATATCTACTTCTTTTCTAAGCAGTAATTATTTATTTTATTCCTAAATGAATTCATTGACAAATTCTACCAATACTTCAAGGAAGAGCTGAGTTCTCAAAATGTACAAAACAAAAAAAGGGGGGGGGGAGAATATTATCAAACTCATCCTATGAAGCTAGTATTGCTATGATAATCAAACAGGAAAAGAATACAACACAAAAGAATTTATAGACAAAATTTTTCTGAGGAAAATTTCTTATAACTTATACAGTGATCAAGCCTGTTTAATTAGAGCTCTCACCCTTATGACCTC
This sequence comes from Zapus hudsonius, assembly GCA_004024765.1. Taxonomy (NCBI): domain Eukaryota; kingdom Metazoa; phylum Chordata; class Mammalia; order Rodentia; family Dipodidae; genus Zapus; species Zapus hudsonius. Next base: position 32,933 of record PVHP010001489.1, on the reverse strand, counting down.
AGTTAACCTTAATTACCTTATAAAAATCCTACCGTCATATCTCCAAAAACAGAAGTATTTTGGAAGAACAGTAAGGACCTTGACATGAGTTGGGAATGGGTTAGGTCAGAGTTCAGCTGGAATATACTCACGTGCATAGCTCTGTTGGTATATGGTTTTATTCCCTCTTGCATCAGCTCAATAAATTCCCACCCTAGATTTGGCTCTAGCAACGAACATGGTGGCCAGGAGAGAAGTAGAAGAAAGGTACAGGGAAGTCCCTTGCAGAGGTCCTCTGCAGCCCCTTTCCATGGGGATGAGTTCCATTTCTTGCTAGTCCTTGGAAGTGTGGAGCTATCTGAAAGCCCTAAGGGTCCAGAGGGCCCTCCCAGCCACCATCTCCACAGGCATCTAGTTAGGTGCCCCCTTCACCCATCAATGGCCTACCCAGAGTTCTGGACTTAGCATAACACCCTTGGCTTGCCTGGCCGAGCTTGAAGACCCAGGAAAGCTGTCAGCCCTACATTAACCAAGGAGACCTTTACCTACCTGTTAACAGCCTCAAATTTCAACATACACATTTCCACAGTGTATCAATACAGCTAGGAACAATCACTCAGCTCTAATGGATTTGTAGGCAATACTCCCGCTTCCCTTATATTTTTCAAATGGCAAAGCATAGAATCTGTAATAGTGTCGCTTTCAAACAGTGTACCCATTCATTAATTTTTTTGCATATGTATGTGTGTGGTATGTGAATGTGTGTGTGTGCACACTCATATGTGTGTGGACAAGTGTGCATGCATGTATGTGCATGTATGTGGAGGTCAGAGGTCAATGGTGGGTGCCTTCCCCCCATCATTCTCCATTTTATTTTTCAAAACTTGATTCCAACTGAGTCCAGAGTTCACAAATTTAACTAGCTAGCAGCCAGCAAACCCTCGGCAAAGCCCTTGCGTTGACCTCTCCAGCCCTGAGATGATCACTTTTGACTTGGGGGGGGGGTGAGGATTCAAACTCAGATCCAACATTTTTACACAGCTCACACTTTACTCACTAAACCATTTCCCCAGACACGAGGAGGTTTCTTCATGCTATCACTTTTACTACAATGACCCCACTCCAGACACTATTAAGACTCTAGCTACTTTTCAAAATACCAGCTTGGTTGCCTACTAGGAAAAGATTCAGTCTGCTCTACTACCAAGAACCTGTGTTTCTGGAACATTCCTGGTCTTCTGTGTCACTGAGGGATTTTTCGAGAAGCAGACAGAGCAGTATGGTTTGTTGAGGGGGGAGCTTGTAATGAGATAAGGACACAAGAAAGTGAGGTGGGACTCCACATCGTGATGTAGGTCTGATGTCTGTGAGGGAGGAAGAAAAGATTGGGTAGAAAGAGCCTTCACCTGCTAAATTAATTTATACATAGTTTTAGGAAGGCTGATGGAAATGTACAAGCAATAAATATGTGTTAAAACAGCCCCGTCTCTTTCAGGAATTATCTTCATTTGGACTCCTACTGAGCTCAGCTCGTGGCTCTGTAGTTGGAAAGTAGGATCCCTGGGGCCGTCACTCGATTATGCCTCCTACAGCAGGTGACCCGAGTGATGAGTGTTTAAAATAAAATGTACTGGGTGAGTTTTAAAAATTTTGTTTTAAAGTTCAGCTTTCTCTACTTCTCTCTTGCTTTCTCTCTATCCTTTAATCTACTTTCTCCACATTTATTTATCTTCATGTCGTATATTATGGCCTTCATCCTTAAGAAGCTGGATTCATTGATGATGGCCTGAATAAATCAATAACTAACTTGGCATGACGTGTGACTCTTATTTTCTAGGAGACAGAGACTCTTTAGAGCATCCATGACCACAGTTGCATAAGAATGTCACTACTCGTGAAAATTTCTAACTTTTACTGGGGAATTTGCAGGGGTTCTACGTGGTCCATCCATTGACTACCATTAATCAGTTGTCAGTGAGTCCTAGTGATTTTAGCCTCATGGACCTATTTGACCTTTCTTTGAAAATTGTATTTATTATTTATTTGTAAGGAGAGTGAGAAAGAGAGAAGAGAGAAAATATGGTACATCAGGACCTTCGGCCACTGCAAATGAACTCCAGATAAAGGTGGCCGCTTGGAGCCTCAGGGCCTGGGGTTTGGAGCCATGGGTCCTGGGGAATCATATCTAGCCTGCAGGGCTTTCTGTCACTTAAACTGTTTGTCTGCTCATTATTTCTAAGAGATCTGTGAGATTCTGTGTGAGGTCAGTCTGCTGTGTTGATGGGTCTTCATTTTGAAGAAAATATCTGCGCATGAATTTTCTACATAGAGTACCTTTCACTATAGTTAAGCCCTTGTTTCTCTCACTTTCTCATTGAACTGAGTAATATCTTCTTTTTAATTATTTCAGTTCCAGAGTGGCTGTTTCATGGCCACCATTTCAGTAGAGCTGATTCTAGAGTCAGTGTTGTGCTGGGCTTAACCCTTGAGATCTGGACAAGGAGTAACCCATTTCCTCTGTACAGGAAGAATGCTTTTATCTTTAAAATACTTAATATGGAAATTCAAATCCAAGTGTCTTAGGTAAGCCTGCTATGTGTCAAAAATGCTCCCAGATGGCTGGGGAGATGACTCAGCGGTTAAGATGGTTGCCTCCAGAGCCTAAGATTTGGAGTTCAATTCCCCAAGACCCATTTAAATCAGATGCACAACGTGGCTCATGCATCTGGAGTTCATTTGCAGTGGCTAGAGGCCCTGGGGAGTTCATACTCTCTGTCTGTCTGTCTGTCTGTCTGTCTGTCTGTCTGTCTGTCTGTTTGTCTGTCTCTCTCTCTCTGTATTTCTCTGCTTACAAATAAATAAAGTAAAACAAAACAAAACAAAACAAAAAGCTTCCCTTGAGTAGACTTTAAAAAAGAAATGCTCCCAGGTACTTTCTCATGCATCTCCTGTCAATGGATGCAGAGCCCCCAAAATCTTGAACATGAAATAGTCTCTGAGTTATACCCTGACTGCTGAGAGAGATACACAATATACTGAGATGCATGACACACTGAGGACGTTCAACCTGTAGACATTTGACCATTTCATTCTGAATCTGGTGGATAGGCATTTTGCTGGCACATAAACACACACACACACAAACACAAACACACACAACACACACACATACCCCAAACCCTGGAAATTTATCCTCAAAAATAACTAATAGAAACTTCAATCACTGAAACGATTTCTTCTTTTGGTACTTTCTAATGATTTTTCTCACTCATTGGGAGAATTGGGTTGTCGGCCTAGTGCGACTGAAAAACTCAAGATGAAATGGGGGAATAGCAAGCAGAATGCACAAAGTGGCCCCTCAAAGCTAGAATCACTTTATATCAATTTTAAATTAAATGTTAAAAAAGCAACAGCAACAAAGAAAATGGTGGAATATATTTTCCTCCGTTTCATTTCATTTGCATTGCCTTCTCTTGGGCATTTTGCTATGTAGAAGGGTAATGTGTTTATACATTGAGGAGCTAAGCAGTCATAAAACAGTATAGGCTCAGCTTGGAACCACCATCCACAAATTACAAAGTTCCCCTTGACTTGGCCATATTACAAACACTATATGAAGAGAAGAGAGAGATGTAAACCAACAAAAGCCCAAGAAGGTAGTTTAATTTTCAATGTTGTTCTGTCTCAATCTTCCTTCATATAGCTACATTTATTTGATAATTACACACCATAAAATATGACACAAAATAATGTTAATATGATTTTCATCTAACAATGGGAAGATCTTAAACATTGCCTTCAGCAGAATCAGCTGGGAGTCAACAGGCTTTATGCATCTCTAGAAATAAATACTAAAATACACTCTGTTCTTCATACTGAACAGCAAAAGCTAATTGAAAAAAAGCATAAGTAAACATATTTTTGTCTTGTTTTAAAGTAGTTCTGTTGCTGTCAACAAGAGACTTCAGAAGCCCTTAGTGATCAGAAGTAAAATTATATTTCCAAAATCTCTGAGATGCTCTCCTATATTTTGGAAACAATCTTCCTGCTTGTTGACCCATGTAATTTCAGGAAATATGTTCAGCACTGGGTCATTTGTACAAAGTCTCTAATGGCTCTGCTTCTTATGTTCTCTGAGATTAACACAGCAAATATTTGCATCAAAAGCATAAAATAAACAAAGCACAAGACATTGCCTGGTGAAAGCTTAACTCCTCCTACCAAACTATGAATAACTTAGTAACCGGCTACATCAGCTATCTCTTCTTCATGGTCCTTTATCACTGTAGGCTAGGATGATATCCAACCCAACAGCCGTAAACACTGCTTCTGTTGTAGATTGGATAAAAACTGAAAAATACAACTTGAGATACATGCACCAGTTGAAAAATTAACTATCCGCTCACGTGCTGTATTGTAGACTGTGCTGAATATGTTAGATGACCAATATTCTAAGAATACTCATGCTTCAAACAGGAACTAATCTACAGATTTTGCCAAATTTGATTCTCTCACCCATCTATCAACAAATGACAAATTAAATTGCGGGAAGAGAAAGGGTGGCTGTGAATGCTGATAAAAGAATAGATAATGGTGAGAGAGATTGGTTTTTAATACACTTGTCTATTGAAGACTTAAACAGACTATGTCTAATGCTCGGCACATTCCTGTCACTTAATACACATCTGTTGAATGAGTGGATAAACTTTATTCATTGCATAGAATGCCAAAATGCTCCCCAAGGAAACGAGAGTTCTGCTGGATTTGTTTGTAACCTCAGGGCTCATTTCATAAGGTACGGAGTGTACTTTTAACAGCAACTGAAGTTTCCATAGAAGTTTGGGGTGCAGGTAGATTGATAGCCACTTTGATGCACAGCAGGGAACTCATGAATAGTTAAACAGATGCAAATTACCCGAGAGAAGTTGGTCTTCATTTGTGGTTTTAGGTCAGACTAATGATTTTTCTTTTTCAAACAGAACCAAATGGATGTGTCAAAGAGAGAAAATTCTTAATGGGAGTGGACATAAATAGTTTCTAACCCGCTGCTAAGGTTACAAATGTCACTGGTAGTTGTCATTACAGTAGATCAGAGGGTCCTTCATCATTTCAAACACATTTCCGTAGCCACAGGTAGTCAGATAAGTGACCATTACCACATGTACCAAAAGGACAAACAGATGGTGTTGAGATCATTCATTTTTTTCCGTGTGTGTGTGTGTGTGTGTGTGTGTGTGTGTGTGTGTGTGTGTGTGTCTTATAGTATTCAAGCGTTTTAGAAGTCATTCTAACTCATGTGTTTTATATCAGCTTCAGTAGAAATATTTACATATATTGAACCCTTACCCTCGCACGCTTGGGTTGGTTTCCGCCAGCTCTGCTTTTCCACATCCCCAGGGTTCCAGTGTGCAACTCACCTATCCACACCTCCCCCAAGTGATGGAGAAATTTTCCATTCTGGTTCCAAAGGATCATTTTCTATTAAAGTCTTCTTTCAGCCAGCCCCCGGCGTGATCAATTACACAACTAGATCTCAGTCCAAGGGCCTTGGCTGGACTTGAGTTTTGCCACTGGGATGGAAGTGAGGTTGGTGGCCATGCTGACAGACTGGAAACTTCCCTGCAGAGTATCAGACAGATTCTAAGCACACCATGGTTATGGCCATGAACACTCGACTGGCCGGGTCAGGCTGTATTTTAAGGCTGTTTTGCTGGGTGGTTTTGGTCATATAGAAATAATGAATGGGTGTCATTCTCCATTGCTTAACACAGTTAATTGCCATTGCCTCTCTGAAGCCCACATGGAGCAGGGCTTAGCTCTTTGACCAAGCCAAATTCACAAATACCACCTGCAATTTGGAAATTTTCCAGATGTTGCAGAAAATTGATGGTTTGACGGCTGTGGGTGATGGCTGAGGTGGAGGAGGGTGTCATATTGTGGGATTGACAGGATGTTTTGTCTACAACTCTCTGCCATACAGCCCTCAAACAGCCCCAAATGTTGGCACTTACAGTACCCTTCATTGACCTGTTAAATAGAGTGATATTAAACCATGATTAATATTCAACTTTTCTATCCCAAATAGGAAGTCTTTTATTTCTTTCTGCTAACCTCAGGTATTCCTGTCTCAGTTCATGCCCTTATTATCTATTCCTCTCTCTAATTTGGATTTTCTCATTAGATTACTTAATGTACAAGTCAAGGTTTATAGCAACTGTGAGTTCAGGGATCTCTAGCTCTATTCAGTCTCTGGTATTCAGATGTATCAAGACACACACACTCCCAGGTAACCTTACCTCGCTTGGTCTGCTAGGATCCACCAGAAAAACAGTTCATTTCCTATGAAGGTCCTAGAGAAATCACAGTACATAAATAATATATACACAAACACTAAGCTCACTAGAGCTGCCCGTACAAACTGGCTTTCTCGCCTTCACATTTTCTCAACATCTGACAAGATTTAGCCAAATAAGACTACACAGAAGTTTCCTTACATCAATATGCATCCCAGGCATTTGGGCTGTTTGAACCAATGCACCGTATGTAAAGCATTAAGGAAATTAAGGAAGCCTGCAGCAATGAGTGAATCAGGGCATGGAAAATCCCCTCACAAAGTACCAATGGCCATAGGGTTTTTATTTATTTATTTTTGTTGTTTTTCAGAAGTCTTTGTAGTAATTAGGGTTTTTAGATGTCCCATCTCTGCCTTGTGTGGAAGGACAATATTGTGACCTTTGAAAGGACCAGCCTGAAGCTTAGATGAGGTCCCTCTCTCTCTTTCTCTCTGCCCCAAACCTCTTTGGTCATTTAGGCATTCTTAGAGTCTAGGATATACACTTTTAGATTTAGTTTTAATTAAGAGGCTTCTCCTATGCTATGATGTAAAGCAGCTTGCCTTGCACACATTTCACTTAATTAATTAAAAATATGTATTTGTTTATTTGCAAGGAGAGAGAGAGAGAGAAGAGAGAGAGAATAGGAGATAATGGGTGTGCCAGGGCTTCTAGCCACTGCCAACCAAGTCCAGATGTGTGTGATACTTTGTTCATGCTGATTTAGGTGGGTACTGGGGAATCAAACCTGGGTTGTTAGGCTTTGCAGGCAAATGCCTTAACCACTGAGCAATCTCTCCAGCCTCCATTCATTTGTTTCTTGAGACAGGTCCATATGCAACCTAGGCTGGCCTGGAATACCACGATGTACCAAAGGCTGACCTTGAACTCCTGATTCTCCTGCCTTCATCTATCCAGTGCTGAGATCATCATGACTGACTTTCATGCAAATTTAGATGGAGACGTTCTGCAGGCTGGCTTCAGATGAAGGGAACTGAGATTTACATAAAAGAGGCATTTTTATTTCCATTGTTTGTTTGTGACAGTTTATGGATCACATGCATAGTATATAGTCTGAAATCTCCCTTGTCATCAGCTAATGTCATTTCCGTCTTTCTCATTTTCCTATAGAAAAAGGACAGGCAGGACCACCTGGGCTGCAGTCAGGTTAATTGCATGATTAGCCTGCTAGCATCTAAGACCTCTCCTTTCACACCAGAGGCAACACTAACATCTGAGTTACACCATGTCATCCTCAGCCACACACCGCTGGGATGAACTGCCAAACCAGTCATGGTTATCCTAGGAAAAGATCGATTGAAGCTACAGATCCAGGAGAAGTTCCATAATGGCAAAAAAGGCTGGCTCTCTTTCCCAGGTCCAAGGAGAGAAAGAGAGAGAGAGAGAGAGATTGACCATCACCTGCAAAACATACCACACAAAGAATAACAAACAGTCATAGGAAAGAGAGATTTCTTTCCCCTTTATATAGCCTTAGATTGGGGTCTTGCAACCCTATCCCAGACTTGTTGGTTTCCTGAGTCTCTGGAATTTCCTTCCTGCACTGCCCTCCCAGAAAAGGATGTTCATTTCTAGCTTCCTTGAGCTTCCTTACATCTTGCCCACTACTGAGAGGGCTGCCTTTCTGTGAACAACCTCTTAGACCCACCCAACAGGTCAAGTTGAAAACAAAACCTAGCCATCACAGAGCCACCACTTGTCAACTTGACATCAAACCATATCTCTTTACATCATATTTAATTTCCAAATGAAGATAGCAACAAGATCATAATTCTCCCTCACATGATATAACTATCCTGCATACAACTGCAAACACATAATCTCCACTCAACATAAAGCAAGGTCCTTGTCATGGTTTGATCCAGGTGTCCCCCACAAACAATTGAATGTGTTCTGATAGATCGATCCTCAGCTGATGGTAGTTTGGGTTTTACAACCTCGATGAAGCTGTGTTGTTGGGGGCAGGCTTATGGGGTTATAAGCCAGCTTCCCCTTGCCAGTGTTTGGCACACCTTCCTGCCACTGTTTGCAGTGCTGTGGCAGAGGTGATGTCCAGCCCTCTGCTCATGCCATCGTCTTCCCTGCCAGAATGGAGTCTCCCCTCGAGTCCGTAAGCCAAATAAACCCATTCCTCCACAAGCCGCTTTTGTTTGGGTTCTTTCTGCGCAGCAACTAGAAAGCTGACTGCAACAGTCCTTAACTGTGAATTCTGTTAAATCAAAACAAGTTACATGCTTTTAACATATAATAGAGCAGAGTAAACGTTTCCACCTTCCATGAGGCATAACATGGAGAGACTGGACCGAGACAAACACAACAACCTTTATACAAACATCAAACATCTGCAGTTCAAGTCCAATTTCACAGCCATTGACTGACAGTCTCGTGATTTTCCAATTCTGTCCCTGCTGCTTGGCTGAGTAGCTGGGAAAACTTCTACCCTGAATCAACAGCGCTCCATGGTAGCCCTTGCACAGTCCCGGTATGTCCAAAACATCTTCCTGTCTCCATTGCAAACCATGGTCCATTTTTCATGGGCTTCACTGGCCTATCAGGGACTTGGGGTCCTGGAACCATGTGCACTTCATGACCCACTCCACGAATGCATTTCTCATGCTTCCAAAAGCAATACCAGGGGCTCTGGGCCATATACACTTACATCCTAACAACAGACAAAGGGAATTCCTGTGGGAATTACCTGGACACAAGCAGGCTTGTCATTGGTTAAAGATGGGCACCTGGGCCCCATGCTCTCAATCAATTCTTCATTTATTCATTCCACAGCACTCATATATTCCCTCCATGTGCCATTCTATCTTTTAAGAGACATGTGAAACAAGATGCAATGGTCCCCTCATACACATTCCATGTCTTCCATATTTCTTTCTTATCACTTCAAGATCCAGTTGTAACTTCTTCACTCCCAGTTAGTGCCAGGGCCTCATGCTCTCTCTTTGCTCTACTTTCTACTTACCCTGTGCAAATCCCAAGAACCAGAGTCTGATTCCCCAGTACCCAGGGACTCCAGCCATTGCAAATAAACTTCAGATGCAGGTGCCACTTTGTCTTCTGGCTTTATGTGGGAACTGGGGAATCAAACGCAGATCATTAGGCTTTGCAGGCAAGCACCTTGACTATTGAGCCATCTCTCCAGCCCATATCTCAATATTTGAGACAAAAATTGATATTGTAAAAATGTTGATAATATAAAAGTGATAGCTGCCTTTTAAAGCAATGGCAAGAGAGAAACATACAAAAATATAAAAAATATTTTTTGTAGAATAAAAAACAAGCAGCTCTATATAAAGCTATCAAATGTAAGGATATAAAAATTATGTGACCATCAAATGAAAAAAATCATAGTATTTTCATAAAATTAATATATATTATTTTCACTGATTGATCTATAAGAGTATCTTAATTAAAAGCTATAATATGTGGTACATTTTAAACCTTTTTCCTTTTATCATTTCAGCCTACATTTGCAAGAATACTCCCCAATCTTGATAATCAGAGCTCTATGCTTGTGGGAGAAAAGCAAAATCATTGGGATACACTATAAATTCAAGATATGGTGAATTTAATTTTCCAAGTTAGTTGAGAAAGGAAACATTATTAAATAAATAATAGAAGTTTAGTTAGTGATCTACTTGCGAAAAACAAAATCTCCATCATGGGCTATAAATCCCAAAAAGACTGAATGTGTACATAAAACAATGCAGTAAAAACCCTAAAAGAAAATAAAATTACTTATTTTACATTATTGAGGATCATGAAACTAAATCTAGAAGTCATAAAAAAGATAAGATGTCCCTCCAAACATTTTTAAATGCTTTTGCAAGGAAAAGTACATTATAAGGAAATTTTAAATAAGAGCTTTTATTTATGGAAAAAAATATTTAGAATATCTGTCAAACACCAGCTTTATTATATCCTCCTCCCTACACAGAACCAAACAAAAAATAAAATATACCCATGAAAATATACAAAGAGAATTCAGAGAGCTCTAAATGATAACCAATCATGCGGCTGATGTTCAATCTCTCAAATACACAAATGTGACTCTAAGTGACAGGAATGGTCCTCACTGTCAAAATGGGATGGAGGGAGTGGGAGAAGGTCAAGCCCTGGGTTGGTTCTGACTGTGTTTCCATGGCTAGTTTATCCATTTGTACTAACGTGTATATAAACTTATACCCATACTCAGCAATTCCCATATAAGCTTTCCCCAAAGCAGACTCAAATGAGTCTGCAAAAAACATAGATTTAAACATAGTTGGGGTTATGGAGGTAGCTCAGTAGGTGGCTGCTTACAGTGCAAGTGTTGGAAGTGAGCTGACATTCCCCAAACCCATGCTAGGCTCAACAGAGTACTGGGTTCTGTAATCCTTGCCCTCCTGTGGTGAGAATGGGAATGCAGAGCTGGAAACCTGGGAAGTCTGTGAGCCAGGCTGCCTGGTGTCTAGAGCAGAGAACAGAGACCCTTTCTCTAACAAGGTGGAAGGCAGGGATGCTGGACACCTTCTGTTGTCTTCCCATCACCGAAAGTGCACTGTGCAGGCACACACATGCATGTACACACACATGCACACACTCATACATGCATGCACGCACACATACATGCACACACACGCATGCACACATACTTACAAACACATGCACACACTCACACACATACACACACATGCACACACACAAGCACACACTCATGCACATGCATATAAGCACACACATAAGCATGCACACACACGCACACACTCACAAACACATACACACCCATGCACACACATGCACATGCACAAACAATCTCACACTTGCACGCACTCATGCACACACAAGCACACACATGCACACACCTGTACACACATGCATGCACACACACATTCACACACTCAGATGCACACAAAGACTAAAAAAGTTATGTTGACCATCCTGGAAGCTGAGAAACAATATACAAGCTCATCAACAGGAGACTAATTAGAGTGATATATTCATGGAAGATAAGTTCACAAAACCATTGTAAATCATTTACTCTTTATGGTCTATTATTTGCTAGCTATTAAAGAACAAAGCCTGATGAAACCCCAGGAAGCCAGATGGTATGCTAGCTTTGTCTTACCTGATTTCCTGATATGTAGAATCTAGAGAAAAAAAAAATAGAAACCCAAAGTAGCCATTAAGACATGATGAGAACATCTGTCATTGGACACATGGAGGGAGGAGATCAGCCTGATTCTACTTTGGAGGGAAAGAAACTTAGAATATCTACTATGGCACAAAGCATCAGGATTTTGAAAACTGGGCAAAAGCTACTCTGTTCCAAGGAACAGAAAGTCACTTGTTAGAAAGCTAAATATAAATTTCACAGTTTCACAGAAAGAAAGAGGGAATTATATTCCCCTATCTGTCTGTCTCAAATACAGAGTCTTTGTTCCTGGAGATAGAAGGGATCAGGGGTGTCAGTGGAAGGGCGGGTTTCAGCAGGGTCACCACCAACTTCTGTGTAGTGCCGCTGGAGAATGTAAAAGCTCCCAAATCAAGCACTTTGAGTGGATGACCTTTCTGAGTCCTTCCCGGTCTTTATTCTCTGGGAAGGAGTATTTCCCTCTGTAACTTATTTCACAGATAGCATGGCCAGAGCTCTCAACACCTGCTAATTCTCTGCGGATGCTTTTCATTTGTCAATGGCCTCTTTCAGGGAGACATGTGGAGTTGGTACCATAACCCTGACTTCTTACTGTAGACTCCACAAGATGGGATAAACTATACCTCAAATAAACCCATTATATTTAATGCCAGGGTTCTTAAAAATGTCGAAACACAGAGGATGATTGTGACTGACCTCACATAACTATTATTTAAATGGCTAAGCATTCATAGGAATAGGAACCCTAGGGCTGGGGAGATGGCTAACGAGGGTTAAAGGGACTTGCTTGCAAAGCCTGCCAGCCTGGGTGGATGGAGTTTCAAACCCAGGCTGGCAGGCTTTGCAAGCAAGTTCCAGCACTCAGGAGACAGAACTAGGAGGATCAATGTGAGGTCCAGGTCAGCTTGGGATAGAGGGAGACCCTACCTCAAAAAAAAAAACAAAAGGAAAAAAAAAGTAACCGTGAACATGATGTCAAAGAACACTTGCAATTCTCACCATGTTTAAAAACATGGTGGATTGTTCTGCTTGAAATAAAGCTGTGGATAAGCAGCACATACTTCTGTAAGCCATCCAAGCATCCACTCGTCTAGTGCCGAGTGCCAGTCCTCACAGGACGCCAATCCACTTCTTCCTCAACCACAGCTCACAGTTTCAGACTTACTTAATACACAGAGGAGGTCTCCCTCCCCTTAACCTACAAACGCCTTTGGGTTGTAGATAGTATTTCCTCTTCTCCACCGGTCCCTTGTGTTTTTCCTAGCTATTTCTCATTATGTGTCCTAAGACATGATCCAGCAGTTACATTCTTGCCTTCTCATGTCTGCCTTCTAAAGCTGCACCTGCCACTGAGCCTGCAAACTTTTTCCAACTGATTCCTGTTTCACCAAACTTCCTTGCATTTCATTTTCATTTCTCCCTCACTGAAATCTTCCTTTCATGCAAATATAGTCATTCCAAGCCTGTCTAATAATCCCTCAAAAACAGCGGATCTCAGTTACAGTTACCTGGTAATCAACATTTAAGAGAAATGAAAAACTGCTCTTTTTCTGGCTTGACCTAAGAGAATAAATGCAAACAAACCTGGAATAGTGTTAGGGTTAGAGAGAATATCAGAAAAACAGCTACATTTAGTACAAACCTTCCTAATTGGACAGTAGTCAACTGACTTGATATTTCTAAAAGAAATGAGTTGTTGATCAGCTCTCTTTTTCCACAGCATTACAAATTAAAGGATTATTATTGTTTATTTATATTGCATCTGACTACTACCTTTAATTAAGAATACCATTATAGTCCTTGATGATAAAGAAGTAAAAGAAAAGAGAAACACCATGATCTCTTTTCAGTCCCAACTCAAGTTCACTCCAGCCCTCTGCACAGACTGACCAGTACAAAGTCACACTGTGGAAGGACCCAGGTAGTCAGTCCCCTACTAATTTGCTGGTGCTAGCTTCATCAAAAAATGTTATTTTCAGGTATCTTTCATTCACATGCTATAGACCTCATCGGAGTTAATATGTGGCTGGCTAAGGAAATGCCATTAAAGGGGCTATGGAAATGTAATATGATCACCATATGGTTATCAAAATATTTCAAAATATTTCCATTCATTTTTTATTCATTTTCAAGCAGAGATACAGAGAAAGAGAGAGAGAGAGAGAGAGAGAGAGAGAGAGAGAGAGAGAGAGAGAGAGAGAGAGAGAGAGAGAAGAGCACACTAGGGCCACCACCTTGTAGGTCTTGCTTATGTGGGTAATGGGGAATTGAACCCAGGTCCTTAGGCACTGGAGGTAAATGCCTTAACCACTGAGCAATCTCTCCAGCCCTCCATTCTTTTTTTAATGAAAAGTTATATTCTACTACCTTACTGGCTTGTTCTCCACAATGTATAGGAATTTATTGTCTTTCTAAAAAAGGCACTAGGAAGATGGCTTAGAGGTTAAAGACATTTGCTTGGAGTCAAACCTGGAGAAAAAGTTAGAGTTTATGATGGTTTCCATTGATTGTCAGCTCCCTAGGGACCTAGAATCACCTAAGGACAATTTCTAGATTTAGTTTCTAGCTGTGAAGCATGCCTGTGCTGGATGATCTTTATTGAGTGAGTGTGTTTATGTGTGCATGAAGTATAAGTGTGGTATGGTGTGTCTGGTGCATGTGTGTATAGTATGTGTTTTTGTGAGTGCAGATATGTGCACTCCATGGACATGTGTGCAGAGGCCAGAGGAGATCACCAGGGGTCCTCATTGCTCAGCCACATTGTGTCTGTCTGAGAGTCCCAGCAATTCTCTTCCCCTCACCCTGAACGCACTGTTGGTACAGTCAAGTGTGTCTGTACCTAGCTTTTTACGTGGTCTCTGGGAGTTTGAACACAATGGTCTCTGGTCCAAGAGACCCTCATTCTTAAGTTGCAAGTGCTTTCAATCACGGAGTCATCTTGTAAGCTGACATTAACTTGGTTAGGTTAATTGAGCTGGGAAGATTGACTTTAACTGTGGGCAGCACCATTCATTGGGCTAAGGCCCTGGATGGAGTGTACCAAAAGGAGAGAACTAGCTAAGCATGGATACTCATCACATTCTGCTTCCTCACTGGGGACTGAATGTGACCAGCTGCCTCAAGCCCCTGCCACCACGCCTTCCCCACAATGGACAGTGATCTGAAATTGTAAGCTTGCATGAACACCACTTTCTCTTATTTTTCTCAGCTATTTTATCCTAGTGAGATGATTCGAAACCACAGAAGTTTCTGACTCCATTGTTCCAATATTATACTTTCAAGTGAGTTGTTAATTAAACCTCAACAGAATCTAATATCCTATGAAAACGCTTGGCATTTTGTCCTATGTGTATAGGAGAGCAGATAGTGAGTGAAAAGTTTTCTAAAATACTTAAAAATATTGACAGTTACTATAAAATAAGTGATCCCCTTCTCAAAATTGAGTCTAATTGTATAAGCCATGCATTCTTTGGGTGTTGTATAGTGAAGAACACTGCCCGGTGAGCTTGCTCATTCGCTTAGAGCACTCTAGGCTTTCCCTCTGGAAGTGGGCGTCGGCAGTGAGTAGTGCTATGCATAGTCCAAAGCATCAAGGCTGTGCAGTCAGTGGACCCTCTAGTCAGGCTCCACGAGAACCCACTGTCTGTGCATATTCCAACTCTTCTCATGCAGGGAGAAAACGAGACCCGTATAGGAACTTGTAGCTGCACGTGTGAAATAGAACAGAAAAGATGGATCAGCAAGCAGAATGGAGATCAGTTTATACTTCGTCTCACTTCTTCCCCATCTCTGTCTTATCTCTTCCCCTAGAAGTGTTTCAGGGCCCATGCAGAGACACAAACACCAGGCTAAGATCCATCATGGTTTACTAGGAAATACAGGGGCTTTTTCACCTTGACTCTTGGGCTTGAATCAAACAGGAGAGAGCACAGGGGAAGATGAAGGCTGAATACTGGGGACAGACCCTTGTGCTTTTAATGAGCACCTCCAGTTTGTAGCAAGGGGTTCTGAACTTTGCAGGAAGCAAACCAGTACTTGCGAGGACATTGACATGGACCCCAAGCAGAAGGTTCTAGTGGCAGAAAACTTCATCAGGGAGAATTTCTCCCTCTCCCTCTTGGGTTTCTGTCTCACTTTGCAATGCCAAGTAACTCATGCAGCCTTCTGTCCCATATATCTCTGAGGGTTCTGACTCCCGTGTGTCACTGCGTACTTTCTACTTCTAACAAGTCACTTAGTGCTGTCTTATTCCTACATTTTATAGTCAGAGAGTGCAGGGCCTCCATCTTATATATGAAGTGGCACTAATTGCTACCAGTGAAATTAAAAGGAAAAAAAATGTGACAAGTGTCTTCACAGTTGAAACATTCCAATATAAAAGCCAACAGAAGAGAAATCTTTAATTGTAATCACAGACATAATTCACAATATGTCCTGGGGCTCATTGGGGGCAGATAGAAATGTCCTTTCAAATAACTCAGATTGTCACTTGAGTCATCTTTTCATTCATTCAACATGCATATGTGGGTGCCCAACGGTGTCTTGTTGCTGCAAACAAGTGCATGTAGGGCTTTACATGAGACCATCAAGCTTTGCAAACAAGCAAGCATCTTTAACCACTGCACAATCTTTCCAGCTCAACAGATAGCATTAACCACTGAGCCATCTCTCCACCCAACAGATAACATTAATCACTGAGTCCATCTCCCCAGCCTAACAGATAACTTTTTAATGTCTTGTAGGCTCTGTCTCTTCTTGAAAACACATCATTATGTGTTTATTCTATATGGCTTTTGCCATATAGAATATATTTAAATCTATGTCATTGGCCAAGATCTCAAGAAGATGGAGAAGAAAAGATTAAGAATGTGAAGGCATGTGGGGATGGGAAGAGAGTCCATTGCGAAGCAAGCTTGGGAAAGAGAAACGGGAAAGAGGGAATGAAAATCAAGAAAGTAGAAGGTATAAATGTTCGAAAGGCCCATGCTGGGGGATGAAGGCAGCCATTGGGTTAGCAGTGCGAAGCTTGGTGGTAAGGCTGGGAAAGTGTTACCTGGGGAGGGAGCAAGCACCTGGCTTGAATGGGTTTAATCGAAGATGGGGGAGGGGAGAGAGCACAGTGCTAAGGATCCTCTGCTTTGGAGAGGTTGGGAGAGAGAGGAAGGCAGAGGGACAGAGACACAGAAACTCCAAGATTAGATGACTTCCTCAAAGATTTGATTTTTTTATTTCCAGCAATAGACACAGAAGAGGAAGCAGCAGAACTTTAAATATTTAGAAACACTCACCATGGTTATACTGATTTTAAAGATATACGAGAAAGAAAAGAGCAATGTTGGAGGATTGCTCAAGTGACAGTGTTCAAAGAATTTCTAATCTCACAAAAGCACAAGGAAATGGGATCTGTGTGAAAGAGAAGGGAGGGGGCTCCAGATACAGGTAAGATTAAAACTGTGTTGACTTTCCCGACAGTGTGGTGGTCAGCCACAGAGAAAATGTCACAGGTCTGTGGACACTGTAAAATCTGATTTCCGGTATGGTTGATTGTAAGGAAAGGATTGAGAAAATTTAGAAAGTGAAAAACAAAACAGAGTCCTTGTGAATTAACCTCCTTCTTTCTTTCTTTTTTTTTCCTATGTTTTATTATTTTTAAATTTTGTGCTGCTGACTCAACCCATGGCCTCTCTCATGGTTAATCACATGCTCTGTCACTGAGGTACACACTCAGGCCTATGGTACTTTCTTGATTTCTAAAAAAAAAAGTCAGCCAGTTACAAAGATTGAATCCTTCGTCCCTGTTAATATGGTGTCTGTCTCGAAGCTCTGTTTCACACAGTGCTTCTAGCGTGTGATCATCCCAACCTATGTTCCAGTCATTGAGATTAGTGAGTTTTCAGGTCAAATATTGATTTAAAAGAAAACAAAAGCACCCTCTGAATTACAGTATAGGTCAGAGTCTTTGTTGAGTCCCTTTTAAAACCATGTCCCTGACATAGAACAACTGTGTGATTTTTATATTAATTTTAGTGTCTTCTACCCTGCCACTATACTGAATTCTTTTTTTTTAAATTGTTTGATTGACTGATTTTTGTATGTGTAGCATGTGCGATCTGGTGTTTGTGTGTGCATGTGTGTGTGTGTGTGCACAGACATGTGTACCTCTCTGTGCCCAGAGGCCAGAGCAGATATCTAGTGTCCTTCCTCTATTGCTTATCTATTTCTTTGAGATTGCGTCTCTCTATGAACATAGATCTGAAGTTTCCATGAGACCCAACAATTTTCCAGTCTCTGCTTCACACCGTACTAAGATTGCAGATGTATATAGTCAGGCTCAGGTATTTATGTGTAGTAGGGAATTGAACTCAGGGCCTCTCAGGCTGCTTGTAGCAGGTGCTGTCACCTGCTGAGCCATCTCTCCAGCCCTGTTCCAATGACTTTCAGAACAGGCATTGCCACTTCTCTTATGCAGAAAGCCCTGGGATTCCATAGGATGTAGGGCATGTAATAAGTGTTCAATAAACATGAATTGAATGAGGCAATTTAAACGGATTGGATTATCCGATTATTGTATCTTTCCTTCATCTCTCCCACTCGCACACATTCTTAAAAATCCTGTCTATTTTGTATGATTAAGTGAAATATGTTTAAAGAGGAAACAAACATCCTTTAATCCATGCACTTAGCACAATGACCATTTTTCTTTTTTTTTTTTCTTCTTCCTATTTTTGGTGTGGATAGTTGGGCTTTTTCTTGGAGTCCCCGAGTAAATACTAGCACAACTAAGGGGAAGAAGAAGAAAGTTAGCTGCCTTCTTTCAGACCACACCCTCTCCATTTTACTATGTGGCCTTTGGAAGGGAACAATGTATAACTTCATGTTGGGGGTTCGAGTTGCTCTACTATGCATATCTCAAACAAGCATTTTTTGTCATCAATAAGCCAAGGAGAGCCAGCCAGCAGGAGCCTTGGGTCCCAGGACAGGTAATTTCACCTCATTCTCTATGGTCTTCCCCACAACAGCAGAAAGAATGAAAAGTCAGTGGAGGTCTAACATCCTTTCTCACTTAGATCCAAATGCACAAAATCACATTTCCTCTTGGCTTTTACTGAAGTGGTAACGTCTATGTGCTGCTGAAGTTAACCCACTATGCTGCTGAAATGCCAGGCTTCTAATACACCTTTTCTTTTGTACAGAGCCATGTCTTATTCCTGGTGATTAGCGCAATTAAAGGACATGTTTAATTCCTCAATGAAGACGTCCTTCTATTCTGATCTGTGTGTCTATATTTAAGGCACATATTTTCAGAGAACTCCTGTTGCCTTAGGTGTAAGTTAGACACACTGCAGACAACCACTGGGAACTGTAGGTGCTCACTCATTAGCCCTTCTTTGAATGAGATAAAGTTATACTGAATAACTGTCTCGACATGCTAATTTGAGCCATAAAGGCAAATATAAGATACAAAAAAAATACAGAGCATTTTACATTCACAGAATTGCCTTTTGGAATCACACACATTAGAAAAGAGTAACACTAAAATCAAATTTCATAATATTTAGTGCCCACTAAAGTAACATGGAAAATGTTAATTTCAGATGGTAAGAGTTGCAATTATTGAAGTTATCCACCAATAACTATACAGGATTAATGTCAAAGAATCCCAAGGGTATGCCAGTGAGGAGGAAATCAGTTTATTATGGAGAAACTAATGGTGTATTCTGTAGCGGCTCCTGTTGGCGCTACTATGCTGGGTACCACACACCAAGTGAAATATCTTCCTGGTAGGTTTAGCCTCATATTTTCTCCCGAGAGAAATAGAAGTGTGCTTTGTCTCTGCTGAATAGGTTTGGTTGCCTGGGGGTATTCTCCTTTCTTTTCTGTTTTTTTCTATCATCATTTTTATTTTTAATAAAAATATTTTATAGCAGCACACATAAAAACAATTCAATGATGTCTTTTTCCATGAATAACTTATGTTAGGAATTCAGTTAAATGGCTCTCTTGTGACCTCCGTCCTGCCATGACCTATAGTTCATCTGCAGTTTTGCCTTGAGGATGTTAAGCTAATGAACCCAATACTTACCCAGCTAAGACAGACCTGGTCTTCTGGTGCAAGCTGACGGGGCATTATTATTTAACTTGTTAAAAAAAGAAATAAAAACGGGAGGGTGTTTGATGATGGTGATCTTCGCTTCATACTTGGGAATTTCTGTTGGTTTGGGAAGGTTTGTAGTCTCACACATGTTCCCCATTATCTGAACTTTCATGAGGAGAAAGCCATTTCTTCAGGAGGCCTTCATTCTGCCTGCATCATAAAGAAGTAAAGACTCTGAACCCTCCTAGACCTTGACAACAGAATCCCAGGTGGAATTTTTCTAAGTGTACTTCAGGATTTTATGCAGATGTGTGGGGCACAGGAATGACCAGGAAAAGCACCCCCATTCATAACTCTCCAGAGAATGGATGAGCACGTCACATCTGCTAATGCTTTTTTATTTTCAATCCATTCTGTACCTGTATCATGGACTGCTCCAGATCTTTAAAGGGCAATCGATGGATCTACTTTAGCATATTAGCTTGTGGAGCCTTTGTAAAAGAAAAAAAAAAACTTTTTAAAGACCTGTGTTTGCTTTTCAGGAAAAGGAAAGGCTTCATCATTTCTTCTTCCAATTTACTTTATCTTGACAAGTCTAATTCCAGCCCTTGCCCCTGCAGGGTTAGTCTCTGATTACACTAATACAACACACAAAGCCTAAACTATTGCTGATTAATTTTTAACCTTGTCCCTAGTGGTGAACTTTGACTATTAGCCCAAATGCATTAGATCTCAAATGTTTGTTTGAGACCATCATTCAAAATCAAGATTGATGGACATATGCATAGCTCATTTTCTTAAGACTTTTAATTTATAGAAATTATTTCAATACCCACTGTTTCACGTGTGTATTTTTTTTTTTTTGAGCAATCCTTTTATGGGGTTGCTTTTCAGTTCTCCAAAGTTTTACTGATGTTGTGTTTCCTTGGCTTAATTTCGCTTTCTGTCTCCATGGCGCAGAGTGGTTGATGGAACAGCAGAGGAGAGAAAGGCTTACTGCCAGATTTTCCATTTGAAGTAAAGATTACGAAAAGTTCAAAATGAGCATTCCTTATTCAAAATTGTCAGCCTTACATACGGTCACCGGGCTAAACATAGTCAAGTAGATCAATATAGAAAGTTGAAAAGAGCAATTGTGGCCTCTAGTTAAATACCTGAAAATGCTATATGCATGACAGATATTCTCATTTCTTCCACAAAAATGAAAATGATATAAATATAGCAATAAGAACTCCCATTTATTTAGTGCTACTTATAAATGCTATTTTTAAATTCAAGGTGAGATTTCCACTTGGTCTTTTTGGGGGTATAGGGAGCTTTTTGAGGCAGGGTCTTACTTTAGCCCAGGCTGACTTGGAACTCACTCTGTAGCCCAGGTTGGTCTCAAACTCCCATCTCAGTATCCCAAATTCTGGGATTAAAAGTGGGATCCACCATGCCTAGTAAAGATTTGAGGCAGCATAGTTTATTTACTCTTCATGGTACGATCAATGAAGTTCCAGGTCTCAGATCCCATAACCTTTAAGTTGTTTAATGTGGTAATTAATGCCATATTCGTTTCTCTTTCTGAAATATTTTTAAATACTGCTCTCTGAGGTAAAGATGGTACCTTTTTCTAATGATGTGTGCTGTAGCCTCCTCCACATCACTGGAATCAAACACCCAACCAAAAGCAGCTGATGGGAGGAACATATATATATATATATATATATATATATATATATATATATGGATGAGTTAGACATGTGAAGAGTGGATACGGTGAATGCCAAAGAAAAGGAAATAAATATGCAAACTGAAGAGATATTTGGAAATGTCACCATTAGATAGAATGTGGCTGGAACGAGGTAGGGGAGAAAAAAAACAGAGATTTTTGAGAGAATCAGAAAGGAACTAGAGCACATAGGGCCATATTTTCAGATGTGAATTAACAGTAATGAAAAATTATGTAAACATTCTGAAGAGGCAGTGTGACAAATTTAGACAGTGTTCTCTTTGATTTCTCTACATGCCCGGTAGGAAACAACAGAGAGATGATAGTTGAAAATAGATGATTGATAGACAGATAATAGATAGATTGATAATATATAGATGAGAGATAGGTAGATAAATTAAAGGGTTCCATACTCCTCTACATTAAGCCTGCATGGACATCAATATTACCTTTTTATTAAGCTACTAAAAACATGTTCAAGGCTGCTTAGTATATTGGTATATTGATATATTGGTAGAACCTCATACTTGTTTGCTGAATAAAAGAATTAAGGTGTTTAACATCCCCCTGCCTCAGCCTGCATCAAACCTACAGTTAAAGGTATAAGTCACCATACATTAAATCGGATTTTTCTATGTGTAATTTACTTAGCACATTGGCTTCTCTGACAGCATTGGGAAGTGCACTTAGACACTTGGAGAAGCAACAAGGATTACCCTTGGTCAATGTTAAAGAGATATTGATTGAAAGAAATACATTCAGGTTCTCTGTACCACAATTGGATCTCCCATTACTTTCCAACAATATTTGCATTTTAATGTGAGACAGTCTTTTGATAGAATACAGAGAGTAGACAGAAATAGATGGTGTTTTAGAAGAGGAATTAGTAGGAGAGATCACACACAGGAAACAGAATCGAGGCTGCCCATGGCCTTGACTCTTCAATCCTTGGTTCCCACAAAATGTATAGACATTTCATAAAAGCATAAATGTGCCCAAACCGCCAACCCTAACTTTTGAACATTTTTATTATTATTTTCAATCTAATCTTGAAGAACTAGCCAAGTATTGCTCTTCATACATTTGCATGTTACATCCATTGTCTATGAAGAAAATAAGCAAAAAAGTAAACGATGCCTCTAATACACAATGAGGACAGTGTTTCCTGTGGGTTGGATTCACAGGTTGAAGGACTAACCCTCAAATCAAGAAATGTGACTATATTTGGAAACAGGTCTTTACAGAAGTAATTGAGTTTAGATGAGGTCAATAGGATTTACCTTAATCCAATGTGACTAGTGTCCATGTGAAAAGGGGAAATTTGAGGGCAGACACACATACAAGGAGAATAATGTGTGAACATGCAGATGGTTATCTCAAACCCAAGAGGAAGCTGTGGAACTAATCCTTCCTCACAGTGCTAAGAAGGATCACCCTTAACCCCCATTCTCAGAATGGAGTATCCTTAATTTCAAACGGTTCACAGTCAACCCTACTTGAAGGCAGCCCCAGCAAACTTAGGGGGATCTCTAGTAGAATCTTGATGAAGATTCTAGCTATTACACATAGTTATTTGTGTTCCTTATTGGGGTTGAATCTGACAAGTTCAGCAGCATGTTATCCATTACTGAGCAGGCTGAATAGTTGTTTACAAAAAATATATACAAACTGTGTATCTAAATATCTTAAAAGTTGGTGGTTCTGCCTCTTGAGTCCTGGGATTAAAGGCCACTACACCTGGTGGGAAGAAAATTTCTATTTATTTTTTATTATTTCAGCCATTAAATGCTAGCAAATGTTTCCACTGTGAATTCATTACAAACTGAGTGGAGGTGTGTGTCCTCCCCTGCGCCTTTTCTTTAGAAATAAAGCATTCTCTTCACTGTACCCAAATCATCATTTTTTCTCTATTTTTTTTTAAAGAAAATGTCTAACTTTGCAGCACAGGTTAGCACAGTTTAGCCTAGAACTCACTTTGTAGCACAGGCTAGCCTCAAACTTGCAGTACTTTTTCTGCCCACCATGCTTGCTTAATACATTCAGAAAATATTGCCAACAGATACTTCAGAGTTTTGATCTCTGAATTGTAATGCTTTTAGTTTTAGAAATCTTAAACTATTGGTCTCTTTATTGCATTAGGGAACTAGAAGTCGGATAAATTTGGCTACAGATAGATTTATAGAATTCCCAAAATTAGAGTATATGTCATGGAAATTATAAACATCACTGGAAATGTAACTCTTGTTTTAATAGGTAGGATGTGTCTTACAGACTAATTTGAACATGTGTTAAAAGTGCAAGGGATACAGGTGTGTCATAATCACGGGCACAGATGCCACGGAAGCAATCCCTTGCAAGCACATTGCACTTCAAGGTAAGTAGACATGAATGATGGGGAGAAAGAGGTTTAATGAGACTTAAGTTATGAATGTGCATGCTGGGGACAGTGTCACGGGTCCCAAATGCCAGGCATGAAGGGACACCTGAGGGAGACTAGAAACCGAAGCTCCAGAGCCCAACACCCTGGTTTCCCGTCCCGGCTCAGAGAGGAGAGCTGGCTCTCTGCACGCCATGATTCTACCATCCCTCAGTTTTATAGAAAGTATCACTCTGTCAGGCATTGTTATAAAACCATTTGCTTAAATTGTTTTATTAAAAATGTTTAATATGGATATGGGGAATAACAAATCCCCCAATAAATATGAAGGAAAACGGAAGTCAAGCAGAAGGGTTTACAGCAGCAAGTCAGTGATAGTTGTTGGAACGTTTTCAACAGTTTAGTGTAATAAAGTCTCACAATATCACCCAGCAGCCTCAGCTAGAGCCACAGACAGACTTGGAGTCTGGAGAGCTAAGGACCAGGCTGCTGGAATGGTCTCACCCTGTTCCTCTCTTTTCCAGCCTCTCAATTACCCACGTGATCATTGTAACATACAGACAAGTTTCCACCTTCAGTGTCAAGACACTTAACAAGTCATCCAATATCCTGAGTGTGCCAAGCTGGATATCTTTCCAGCTTCATTTCCTAACATTTCTTTCAACCATCAGCAAGTCCTATAATCCATGCCTAGCCCATTGCTGAGCACACCAAAATTAATTCTGCTCACTTAAACAACTCATAAGTATTTGTAGCCTTAAAAACTGTTGTAGTCAGTCACTCGCCGCTGGGATGAATCTCCAAACCAGGCACGATTTGGGGAGGAATGTATTTATTGAAGTAACAGATCCAGGGGAAGTTAAGGAAAAAGGCTGGCCTCCTTTCACAGATCCAAGCATAGACAGAGACAGAAGCCCACCACCAGCACCTCAAGCAAGCACACTCCAAACTAGCAAAAAGAGGAACTCCAGGCTTGAGCTCAGACTGCATTTTGCATATGTATAGCTAGAATTCCAGACCCACCCCAGAAACACCTTAGGGCTGAACCCTAGGATCTGGCCAAGGTGACACACCTCCTCCAGCCAGAACTGGCTAGAGACAATTTACAATTATAATCAACTTTTGAATCTATTGGGAGACATTATTCAAACTACCACAAAAACCATTACACCCTTCAATCAACCCTTCAACATCCACATGGGATGTCACCTCTTCTAAGAAGCCTTTTCTAACATTGTGCTATCCCACCTCTCTGGATTCTCCTCCTCCACCTTCTATTTCTATAATTATATTTATCCAATTTCAGGTTTTCTTTGTATTCCTACTTCTTGGGTTAAATGATGAGTTTCTAAAATTGTGTGTATGCATAGTGTGTGTGTGTGCGTGTGTGTGTATAATAGATGGTGTATTTATATGAATGTGCAAATGTGCATGTGTGGGCACACACTCAGAGGCCAGCAGAGAGCTTCTTGCGCCCTGTTCTATCAGCCATCTGCATGTATCTGTGAGACAGAGTCTCTCCCTACCTCAGAGCTGCCATTTTCAGTGAGTGAGCACCAGCGATAAGGGCTCTAGTCTCTGCTCTCTTTGCACTATGTCACGGACATGTGTGGTCATTCCCAGCATTGTTTGAGGCTTCTGAGGAATTGAACTTGGGTAGTTTCAGACCCTCTCAGGGCTTCCTGCTTAAGCAGCCAGTGCTCTTAACCACCAAGCTATCTCCCAAACCCTTAAACAATGGCATTTTTAAGGATGGATTTTATATCTAGAGCACCTACCTTGGAAGGAATTAGCAATTATTGATTCATGAAGTGCAGAACCACCTGACCAAGTGGAAGGCAGTCATTCAGAGCAGGGCACGGGAGTGGGTACATGTATGTGATGGTTAAGTTTTGATGACAACTTGACCTTTCAAGGAATCTTGGGAGGGTCTGTGAGGATGTTTACAGGAAGGCAGCCTCTCAGCAAGGGGCAGGATGTAAAGAAGCTCAAAGAAGCTAGAAGTAAATATGCTTTCCTGTGTGGGTAGTGCAGGAAGGGAATTCCAGAGACTCAGGAAGCCATTAAGTCTGAGGAAGGGTTGTAAGACCCCACCCTAAGGCTATATAAAGGGGAAGAATTCTCTCCTTGCCCTCCTGCCTGTTTGCTGTTCTGTGTGTGGTGTTGGTGATGGGTTTTTCCCTCTGCTTGGACCTGTGAAAGCCTCTTTGACTTTTATGGGACTTCCCCTGGATCCGTAGCTTAAATAAGTCATTTCCTCCCATAAACTGTATCTGATTTGAAGATTCATCCCAGCGGTGTGTGGCTGACTATGACAGTACACTTCCACAATCCCAGTCCTTGGAGGTTTGGTACAGGGCAAAGCTAGCTTGGGCTACATACTGAATAACAGGCATGGGAGAGTGACACAGAAAAACCATGTTTTAAAAAGCAAACAATAGCCAGACAAGCTGACGCATGCCTTTAATCCCAGCACTAGGGAGGCAGAAGCAGAAGGATTGCTGTGGGTTAGAGGCTAGCCTGGAACTAAAGAGTGAGTTCCAGGTAAGCCAGGGCTAGATTGAGACCCTACCTCAGGAATATAAAAAATAGCAAAAACCATCAAACAAACAAGACTTGTATTTTGAGGTTTTTCTCAACTTCTAGTGAAATAAAACTTTAAAAATTTATTTAAAGAGAGGGAAAGGGAGAAAATAGTCACACCCTGACCTCTTGCCACTGTGAACAAACTCCGGACGACGCACCTCTTTGCTTGTCTGCCTTTAGGTGAGTACCAGGGAATCAAAGCCAGTCTGGCAGGTTTTGCAAACAAGTGCCTTTAACTGCTATCACATTTCTCCAGCCCTGAAATAACCGTTTGACTTTTAACATATCTGAAGTGAACACTGAGGACAGACATACTTTTGACGATGACCAAGATGACGAGACCCGCAACATGGAGGTGTGAAACGGGACGCATACAGAATGAACTGAGGGAAGACAGGGAAATAGGATGAGGACAGGAATCTAGAGGGTGGATTTGGATGCTACGGAAGAATATTAGAGTAGGAACCTGGTCCAGGTGACCCGTGCTATCAAACACCCTCCAGAGACCAAGGAATATGTGTAGGAAAGGCATTACTGATGATTTTAGTTTTATAGGAATGCCAATTCTTATATGTGAGTTTCAGTCATGCTCACAACTTCCAAAATGAGAAAAGGAGTATTGCTATGTACCACTGTGCTAATCTCTCTCTCTCTCTCTCTCTCTCTCTCTCTCTCTCTCTCTCTCTCTCTCTCTCTCTCCCTTTCACACACATACATTGTAAAGGCTGAACTCTCAATTTCTCCAGTTCTTTTATGGGGAAAAATACCTGGCTTTAGAACTCCTCAAATGAGATTTTCATTACCCCATCAGTCACATCTGAAGATTTCAGAGTGAAGAATCTCTTTGATAAACTCTCCTTTCCTTCGTGTCTTTTGCCCACAGACATGTTTTCCTATTAACAATCTCTAAAAGGCTTAGATTTGGAGGATGGGTCCGGCAATAGTGGCAGAGCAGGTGTCTAAACTCTGCTCCATGGAACACTGCTGGTCTACCTTTTAGTCAGATCTCTATAGAAGAGAATTGGCCTACTAAAACGTGCTTTCAAATGCTTATTAAAACAAATACAAACACTTTAATTTTTATTTATCTGCAAGTAGAGAGTGAAGAGAGACACACACAGAGAGACAGAAAGAGAGAGAGAGAGAGAGAGAGAGAGAGAGAGAGAGAGCATGCCAGGGCCTCTAGTTGTTGCAAACAATCTCCAGATGCATGTGCCACTTAGTACATCTGGCTTTACATAAGAAATGGGGAATCAAACCTGGATCATTAGGCTTGCTAAGCAAGCACCTTAACCACTGAGCCATCTCTCCAGCCCCAACCTTTACTTTTCTGCAGGAGCCTCAGAGCCTGTGCTGTGAGCACTGTGGCTATCAGGGAAATACTCAGTTTTAGCTCTTCCCAAGCCCCTTTGGTGAAAATTTTATCATGAGACTCATGTTGAGACATGGAGACCTGGATATATTTATTTTTTTTATTTTTGCTCTTTTCTCTTCAAACTAAATCTTACATTATTTTTGGGTATAATATAATATAACCTAAAATCAATCAATAAGAAGAGATGCGTAAACAGAAAACCTTTCTCCCTATTTCCTTCCTTCCTCCTAACTTTCATTCTCTCCCTCCCTCCCTTCTTTCCTTCCTTCTAATTAGACTATTGCTTCAATGGACATCTTGGGTTTTTTGGGGGAAAGGTGACATCTTAGTTTTTATTTATATTAACAAACTCATAGCAATGAATTGGGTCTTAATTGATACATGGGAAAAGTTACAAAAAGATTCCAGAGAAATTTCATTAAGAGAATATACGTAATAACCACACAATTCCTAGATTCTGGTGTGCAAGCTCCAGGGATCTCAATTTCTTTGAAAATATGTGATGGTATGAGATACTGGCATGCGTGAAATTTGTCAGATATTCAAGGGCACTGAATATGTTTTTGACTCCACACTAGGCGCTGTGTGATTGTCTCACGGTGATTTCATCAGAGGTTGACAATAGCAGATTCACGAAGAGGGCATATGTCCTTCCAAACACAAGGCAGCTGGCTGTGTGACGTCACCACCTACCTTCATTTATGCTTAACAGGAAGACAAACTCTTCCAAATGTTTCCAATTTTCATTCTGCATTCGTCTCACCTAGATACCTCTCAGGGATGTTCTCGTCACATCCACCATGATTCTTTGTTTGCTATTTCCTGCTCTGCTCTGGCTACATTGTCTTGATAGCTCCTGTCACTCCCACAATATTTGGGGTGCATAGTCCTTGGTTGTGGCCCTCATCTCTTTACTTTGGTGGCATATTTTGGGGAGTACAAAAAGAATATCACTTTATTTTTATATTGAACTCTCTGATGTTTCCCTTACTCTTAATTTACACATTTTTCAGACTTTGCAAGTAAGTGATTTATCTGGGACATGTCTGGATGTCCAATCTTTGTTGAATCTACTAGATAGAAATGGGTCAGATCATTTGCTTTTTCAAACAGCAAGGTAAACTGACCCCTCAAAATCCTGCGTTGCTGTGATCTGAACTAATTCTGGACATATCAGCATGCAGACGGACATGGGCCTGGGCACAATGTCAGAGCTGGGAGTTACCTATGTGCTGGGAGATGACTTGATCCACAGCTAATGCATCTTACCCAAGAGTTCCTGTCACAAATTAAGCCCACACTACCCTGTGCCTGATCTGTGTGTCATCCCCAGAACACACAGAAAGAATAGTCCTTTCCATAAATGAAAACCCCTCCTAACAGTGGTGTTTAGACCAAAGTCACAGGATGACTGAAAATGACTCTTCCAGAGGCATAAAAAACACTCTCATGATTGAGATATGAGAGTCAGCTTGAAGGGTTTCATTAAAATCCCAGCCAAAACCATGCAAAACAATTTACAAAGATCACACAAAGCTGCTTCTCTAATAAGTGAGGTTCATCTCTAGAAAATGGCTTGGTACAACCAAAGTGGCTGTAATCCAATTGGGGACAGATGAGTTCTGTGGATAGAGCTTATTGCATTAATTTACTACTGGGTAGGGTTCATAGTCAATGGCCAATTGATATTATTTGTGACAACACTAAATAAAACAAGTAAAGGAAACTAAGTCGAGTGATGTATTGCAGAGATAAATCACAGCCCGGCCTGCGGCGAGATGGAGCCCTGCAGCAGAAGTACTTAGCACACTTCATTTGATTCCCATTCGTCAGCCTTCGTGCCGGTGGCGTAAAAAGAATGCAAAGGTAAATGAACATCACGATATGATTTACAGCTCTGGAAAACAGTCCTACCTAAATAAATCAAGGTTCCACTTCATTTCAGGCATTGGCTTATTCATAACACAGGGCTTTTACAATCAAGCCCCACCATTGTAAACAAACCCCAACAAAACACACACCTGCAAACGAGAGAGAGAGAGAGAGAGAGAGAGAGAGAGAGAGAGAGAGAGAGAGAGAGAGAGAGAACTAAAGAGCTTTTAAAATAATGACAGTTATTCAGGAGATGCGGAAAAGAAAAGGGGCAGCCAGAATTTGAAGAAAGAGCCTGCTGGTTTGGGCAATAATGTTCCAGTCTGCTTACTTTATTAGAAAAAAAAAAAGACAAGCACATCCATTTGGAGAATATGGAGAGTTAAAATATTTCTGGAGACAATTTATGGACTGTATACAAGAAGACTAATTTGGAGTTCCATTCTATACCTACATTTTAAAGAATTGAGCTAGGATACAGATTGAAAAAAGACATCAGTGATAAAGTGGTGTCTCTAGTACATGGGGTTTCCTCTGCAATGTTTAATTGTTTAACTAGTGAAAAAGCTAGAGAGAGACATCTCTGGAGTCCAGGAGTTTGAGACCAGTCTGGGCTCAAAGAATAAAAAAAAAATAAGACCCAAACATCAGCCTCCCAAATAGATTAATTGGACTATCATTTTAGGATTGATAGATTATGATTGTAGTCTTGCTTTTAGACTAAAGATTTGTATCATCCATGACTTTCTTGGGCTACATAGAGGTGGTTGAATGCCATAATCACAAAGAACTAATAATTCTAGAAGTTAAGAATGGGAAGGAACTTCCTTATTCATCATTTAGAAGTTAAATTTTGAAGTTTGACAAAACAAGGAATCTGGAAGTTACAAAATTGAATTAGCTGAGGTCACATCATGAATTAATAACAGAGCAGGCTCCAGGCTCCAGTCAATAAATTCTATTAGTCTACCCAGCTCAAGAGCCTCTGAAAAAGAAGTTTGTATACATGTTTACGTCCTGCATGTCTAATGTGACATGCATGCAAAACAGGTAAATAGTTTGTCTTCTTATCTTTTGTCTGTGGATGGGTATGCATATGTATATTTGTAGTTTATAGATAAACTTCTTATCCACATAGATGCATCATGTATAATTTTAAATTTTAATTTTCCTGCTTTTAAAATAACTTACGGCGGTATTTTATTTAGCTTTATTTTATTCAAGCTATCATTTCAAGAATAGATATTCTTGAAATTCCCTATTAACTAAGAATTCCCCTATTAACTGAAGCTTTGTTGCACTTAGGTTATCTTTAGTGGGGCTGGAGAGATGACTCAGCAGTTAAAGGTGCTTGCTTGCAAAGCCTGATGGCCTGGGTTCAAGTCCCCAGTACTCACAAAATCCAGATGCACCAAATGAATCTTGAGTAAATTTGCAATGTAGGAGGCCCTGGCTTGCCTATTCTCTCTTTCTCTCAAATAAATAAATATTAACAAAAATAACATGTATTTTGTTTCTCCTCTCATAATTGTGTTTTAAGAAACACACACTGAACTGAGGGCTTGTCTACTTAGCAGCCTGTCCCCAAAGGTTAGACACATTGATGGACTTTCCTCTAACAAACCTCACTGAAACTGCCCCGAAAAGCATTGAATGACAACTTGCAAAAGGCTGACAAATTTCTTGGAAATCACATCCCTTCTCCCCTAGTATCTGCAGATCCTGTTTATATTATAAACAGGAAGTTAATAGTGCCTCCCTTATTGAAGATGTATTGTAAGTCAGCACCCTTGGGAGTCTGTGCTGCCTGGAGTTAAGATTATACATGGCTGAGGTTAAAGTAGAGGAGGTGTTTGCCTCAGAGCAATGCCCTCTGTAGAAAGCAAGTTTTCAGAACAAAAGTATAAACAGTTGGGTTTCATTCTATTACCATTGGAATTGTGCTTCGTTTTGTTAATGACTGAATAAATCAGAATTTCAGTGGTGTGTCCTCAGCATTTTCTTCTATTTATTCCATCTGTTAGGGGAAGGCACCAGCATCTTGAGAAACAACCCGCTTTATAGTCAAAAAGTATAGTCTGCAAATTTAAGCTGTTTATTGTGGGATAAAAATAACCATAAAACAAACAAGCTCTCCTTGAATATCTGTGCCCCTGGTTGGAGAGCTCTTCAGTAACCTCGGAGGGCTTTGGCAGTAAAACGTCCTGGAAAACAATTTCTTACCAAGCTAGCTTACATATAGGAGGCTGGTTCTCTCTTTCTGATTAGCTTGATTATAGGTTTGCCTGGGGATTAAACAAACTTGCTCACTGCTAAAATCCTTTCCAGGGAGAAAAGGTCACGTCTGTGTGTCCTTGGTCTCAGTGCCAGCCCTGAAATCCCAGGTGAAGTGGCTGGAGTCAGGGAAAGGAAGAGCTTTACTTGGCTGAAAAGAGACACAAATATAAAAATCCCGAATAACAGAAAGGCTTCCTATAGGAATGCTGAGATATCAGCTCCTGGACCATCTTTTTGGGTTCATGGGTTACCTGATTGTTACAAGTCCTTTATTTGATGACATCATTAATGAAAGTGACTTATAGAAAGAGATGTGTTTTTTTTTTTAACCTGAGCTGTGGTGAGCTAAGGGAAGAAAAGAATTTGGAATTATACCTGTGTAGATAACCATCAAGGAGATAAACAAGACATTTCCCTAAAGAAAGATGAACTGCTAAAATACCTTTTCTAAGCAGAACAAAAGGAGGGATGCATAGAAGGAAGAAAACCAAGTTGAACAATTTCTCCAACTATAATTCAGTAATTGCTTGGATAAATACATATGCATTCAACCGCAAGCCTGATGTAAGTTTCATTTCTCTCTTTTGTCTTTTTCAACATTTAAATACTCCCATTGTCACAAGTACCTTCAAGTTTCATCCTAGTAATTCAAAATATTCCATCCACCTATATTAAATATTCTCCCCAGCTTTACAATCATTAAGCATGTTAGTGTCTTCAATAACAGTGGCTGGCATAACACATTCTTTTCCTTCTTGTCTTTTATCTGATACTAAGGCTTGAGGGGAGTTTCTAAGTTTTTCTTCCAAACATGCTTGTAGATTGCTTCCTTGTTTGGCAAGGGAATGGAATTTACCATCACTTGGGAAAATTCTGCAGTCAAGCTGTGAAATTGAACAAAATTTTCATCAGCAAAAATTGAGTTTGAAAGCCATGTGTTTCCCCTTCGGTAACAGGAGGATGCGAGGTAGAGAGGAAGGGGGGGGTCGGAGAGTTGAAGCCTTCATTATTCTTTCCTGTGTAGCTGCTGGGCAGCAGGGACAAGAATGAAGGAATGGCAGCTGGAAGGCTCAGAGCAAAATCTTTAGGAGTCAGTGACAGATCTCAGAGAAGCAAACCAGGTGTCCACCCCTTGATCTTAACACACTACATTTGTACA